>VZRH01003556.1:119279-150207 GCA_013397555.1 Urocynchramus pylzowi
CGCCCCGACCCTCCGCCATTCTCGCCCCCACTCCCCCAGCCTGGCGGAAGCCGCTCACGCTGCTGCGGCGCCGACGTAGCGCCTTCTCACAGGCTGCGGCTTTTGACAGATAGCCCTACTGACCAATAGAATCTCGCATTGGGGCGTTGGGGGCGGGCCCTCTCAGCTGCCGTGGCGCGGGGCGGGGCGAGGTACTGCTGTCATGGCCGCCGCCGCCGGCGCCGCGTCCCCAGCGGACAAGGAGAGGTACCGTGAGCACGGCTTGTTGGGGTCGGGTCTTTCTGGGTTCATTTGTTTGCGTGTCATCCAGGGTTCCTGAAAAAGAAAAGGCGAGCAGAGCAAGGGCGAGTGGTTTAAATCCCTGTGGAGCGAGGGATGATGGTGGTTGAAGTTAAATCCCTGTGGGACAAGGAGTGGTGGTGACACTTGTGTGGTTGGGAAGTCAGTAAGGAGACTGAATTCTGAATTCCTGGAATTCCCAGGCAGAACCCAGAGCTAGTCGGCTCATATAGGTGGCAGTAGCAAAGAGTGGAGAACACTGTTGGACAAGAGAAGGAGAAAAAAGTAGGGGTTGAGGTGATTTGGGCTGATTTTTAGAGCCTGGAACGTGATCCATGTCACTCTCTTGTCATTCCACTAACTGGAATCTGTCTGCACCATATGTTTTACTCATTTTACCTATTTTCTTATGCTCTCATAGATCCTTATTAAAATCAATGCGGGCCGTCTTCCATATTCCCTTGGTCTCAGCTAGTTGGTTTTTTTAAATTGTCTAATTAGTATAATTGAGGTTCTGTCACGCTAATCCTGTGTATGTGATTGACAGGTGTAAATCTATTGAAAAATCTTTAAGCAAGTTTCTAAAAGCACAGTGTTTCAGTAGCTTTGATAAATGTACCTAAATCTGGGGTGATCTGTAGTGTAGTAAAACCTTTTCAGGAAATATTAATTCTTTTCAGGGAAATACGTGTGTTCCATGTTTCAAGATTGTAAGAAATAGGTCAGAAGGATCTATTTCAGCCTCGTGGTTTTTGTTTGTTGGGTTTTTTTGTTGTTTTTTTTTCCCCTCAGAATGGGTAATGCCATCTTTTGTATACATAGTGCCCCAAAAAGTGCTGTCGTGCAGTGTCCATGATAACAACTAAAAGTGGGATTTTGCAGCATGATAACTAAAAGTGGGATTTTGCAGCAAAAGTGGGATCTTACTAAGCAGTCTAGGGAAAACAAATAGTTGTTCTAAGCTGCTGTGTGAACTTCTGTGTTGTAGCCATGACATTTATTTTCTGTTTTACTAGGAAAATACTGCATAAGCATTAAGGACTTCATATAGCTTGCTTCAACTCACTGTTTTATTTTTTTAGATTCATCTGCATTTATCCAGCTTATTTGAATAACAAGAAGACAATAGCAGAAGGAAGAAGGATACCTATAGACAAGGTAATTTCATGGGTGGCAGGGAAATAGGACATTTTGGTTTGCAATGCAGCAGTGTGTAGAATATTGGAAAAAACGAGTCTCTGATCTTTCCATTTCCATGGAAATAACAGTGTATTTGAAGGTAACCTAGTGCCATCATGCGAATTTTGTAGGAGAGCCCTGAGCTGAAGTGTTTGCTTTCATGGGAGCAGCACCTTGAGCAAGCAGGTGAAATAATGAGGAGCTCAATACACAGCTGCCTGCACAGGTAGTTTGCAGAACTTGAAAGCAATGCAGAAAAGAGTAGCTAGCTAATGATTGGGTTCTGGTGACTGACTGTATGAGCCTATATTCTGTGTCCTGTGCATGTGACACATAGGCATGGTAGTTATTGCTGCTTTGGATCTGTCCAGAAATAGGTTTTTTGTGTCATCTCACTAATTTGTAATAATTTTAGCAAGCAGTTCCGGGACTATAAAGGGTTTTCTTTACAGCTCAGGGTTTGGTGTTTTTTTAAAAAATAAAATCTTTCTATAGTATGCAAGTTGCCAGTCAAAGGTTTACCTATGGGAGGAATCTGTTGCCCTGTGGATAGAAATTTTGTGGGCTTTTTCCTCCCTCAGTCTTTGCTGTAAGTTTGCTGTTGCTGATTCACAGCTTTTGGTATCTCTGTACATACAATAACTTGTTAATTTCAATTACTTTTTCTAAGCAATTCTTTAACTTGCTCTCCTGTCCTACTGAATTCTGTCTCATCTGTTTCCTGATGTCCTAGCTCTTTTTTTTTTTTTTTTTAATGTTTTCTAAACCACAGCATCACTGACAAATTACTTCTACACTACCTTTGATTTTTGTACCTTCTCTTTTCCCATCAGCTTTTTCTAGTTACTGAGTAGAGGGTGGGAAACAGGTAACTATTTTTTTATTGGCAGGTCATAGTTGAATACTAATTACTTTTAACACATTGTTTCAACAGGCTGTTGAAAATCCCACATCTACAGAAATCCAAGATGTATGTGCAGCAGTAGGATTCAATGTGTTACTAGAGGTAATAAAAAAGAAAAAGTCCCCACATACAAAAAACTTCCAAATTTGTTGTGCATCTTTGTTCTCTCATCATATCTTTTTTTTCATAAGTTGTGTCAGAAGTTTTGTTACTAGCTTTGCTTGCTTTGTATGATATCTGACCATAATCATGAAGTAAATGTTGGAAAACTGATGCAAGTCAGCAATATCTCAGATCTCTCAGATAAAGTGACTTTTAAAGCTTATAAAAAATTACTTCTGTTTTATCATCCTTCTTAGAAGACTTTCCTGGATGCTTAAAAGTGTGTCTTAGTAAAAGCTGTTCTTGCAAGCTGCAACTCTGCAAATTAAGCTTTTAAAAACAAATGTCTTTAATGGAAAGTGATGACCTTTGCAGTGAGTCTTGTATAGGAATAGGATTCTGATAATTGGAATCTTCATAGTCCTTTGAAGTTATGTTTCAGCCAGACAGTGTTAGCTTTTTATTGCAGTACATGCTTGCTCTTTAAATAATTTATTGGTTACCTTTTCCTTAGGGAATGAGTCTGGATTTCTAGAGATGTAACTTCACAGGTCATTTCCTGAAGTAAATTGTAATTTAGAATAGTGTTGTTTTTTCTAAGAAGAATATAGATCCTCATCCAGAAGTATGCAAAAGCCTGGTACAGAATCACTTTTTTTTTTTCAGAAGTATCTGGACAGTGCACACCATCTGTACTGAGAAACCTGTGATGTTTCATCAGGAATGAAGGCTATAATTAGCCAAAAGCAGTGATTGTGACCTATCTCTTCCTATCCCTAGGTGTCCAGAAGTGTTTGTAGCAGTGGAGATAAAACAAAAACCTGTGCCCCTCTGCTTTAGACCACTGGGGACATAAAATGGTCCCTGTAACAATTTACTCACAAAATTGCTCAGTACCAGGAGTTGTTTTTAGCAGTGCCTCTGAAACAGTTGTGTCTTCTAATGCAGGTTATAATACATTTCTCCTTTTGTATGACAGAAAAACAAGATGTATCCCAGAGAGTGGAACAGAGATGTGCAGTACAGAGGTAGAGTACGAATCCAGCTCAAACAAGATGATGGCAACCCATGTTTACCTCAGTTTCCAACACGTGAGTAGAGTGCCTGGGTTTAGGTATCTCACCTGTTAATAAACCAGAAAGACTTGGTTTAATTTATGTTAACAGCCTGCTTAATTAGTTTTAACTATTATAAATCCTACAGTTTACCATTAAATCTCACTGCTTGTATAAACCAACAAAATTAAGTTGTGAGCACTGAGTAAAGTTTGTAAAATGCTGTTGCCTTTGATTCTGCTGCTTCTGCAGCAGTCTCGTTGGAGGGGCTTGTGGGGATCATTGTGTGATTGCTGCATTGAACAAAGCATGTGTTCAGTTTTGGCTTACTGCTTTGCTGACATTTAAAACAGTTTAGTTCTTAAATTACTAAATTCCACCATTTTCTTAGGATATATACATCATCTGGACATCAGAGTGGATGCTAAATTGAAAAAACACAATACTGAGTTCAACTGAATTTTCCGCTGGCCATTTTCATAAATTAACAATGAAGCAGCTACCCTTAACTAATTAATACGAATTATTAATCTTGAATGACAATTTAATCATTTGCATTTTTTCTGAAGATGAATCCCTATGTAAAAGAGATACAGTATGTATCTTAAGGAAGGAGCAAGAAGAATGCTGGGTGTACAGTAGCATCAGAGTGCTGACAGAGGAAGATGATTTAAAACCAGAGTCCTGCTGGAGGGCAGTAGTGCCTTTCTAAAAATGCATGTTGCTGTTGCCTGATCATTCTGTCCCCAGTGTTCTGAACCAGGAGGAGGTGGAGGGAAGGAGTAGCAGGAAGCGTGTAGACACTTTGGAGGTTATCGGGTTATGTGGCTATTCCAGACTACTGTGACATTTATCAGTCCTGCTTTTTTTTTTTTTTTTTTCCCAGGAATTTTTCAGGAGCTGCTTCCTGTACCAGGGGAAGGGAGCAGATCTCCCAGGCTTTATATCCATTCTTAACATAGCATGCATTGATCTCTCCCTGTATTTTAGGTAAATCAGTGATGCTGTATGCTGCAGAAACCATTCCCAAACTGAAAACAAGAACTCAGAAGATGGGAGGTAGTGATCAAAGCCTTCAGCAAGGAGAGGGAGGCAAGAAAGGTAAAGGGAAGAAAAAGAAATAAATTAATGTCTGGAGTTGCTGTTGCATCGCATAGCTGTACTTGCAGCAAGTACAGATGGACACCATCTGCAACTTTGAAGTGAAGATACAAGCAAGAAATGAAGAGGTGAAGCTGAGTAGAACTGCCTGCTTTTCTTGGAACTGGAATGCATGTAACTGCCTTGCATCTGTGTAACAATAAATCTCTTTTCAAACACAACCTCCACGTCTGACATTAGCACCTTCATTAAAAGTGGAAGAATATAAGCAAATAGGGTGGGTGGGAGGATTATTTTTTTTCTGAAAGAAATACGCACCTTTTGAAATCTGGTTGCCTTAATAAACCATTTATTTATGACAGTGAAGCAATTGTCTTAGTTCTCTGCTATTCTGTATTACGAAGAAATTCTTCACCTTGAGAGTAGTGTAGGTACAGGTTGTACAGACAAGTTGTGGATGCCTCATTCCTTGAAGTCTTCAAACCCAGGCTGCAAGGGACTTCGAGCAACCTAATTGTTATGGTTTCACCCCAGCTGGCACCTAAACACCATCCAGCCCCTCGCTCCCCACTCTCAGTGGGATGCAGGGAAGGATAATCAGGAAAGAAAAAGATTGTGGGTGTCAGTAAGAACAGTGTAATAATTTAAACTAAATAAAATTCAATAATATAAGTGACAGTGATTATAATAAGATATAATTATCATTACCATTTTTTTTAATGTGGGGAAAAAATCAAAACAAGTGATGCACAATACAATTATTCACCACCTGCTCACTGATGCCCAGCCCACCTCCAGCAGTGATTAGCTCCTCCTGGCCAGTCTCCCCCTGTTTATATACTGGACATGCTAATGTGTGATATGGAATATCCCTATGGCCAGCTTGGGTCACTTGTCCTGGCTTCTTGCCACACCTCATTGGTAGAGCATGAGGTACTGAAAAGTCCTAGGTTTAAGATAAGACTGCTCATGAACAAGGAGAGCACCAGTGTGTTAGCAGCACTATTCTCACACTAAAATACAGCACTAGCAGCTGCTGGAAAGAAAATTTACTGGATTGCAGCTGAAGTCAGGACAGTAAATTAAATTCCATGTAATTTCTGTAATGACAGGTCCCATTGCCCAAAACCCTATCACTTCCCTCTCTTTTGGTACATACACACACACACACAGATAACATTCCCTTAAATTATGGACCATCCCTGTAAAAGCCCATTGAGCTCACTGAGTGCATGACCCTGGGCTCCATCTGTCAGAACCAGTTTTCAGGCAGGAGAAAAGGTGTGTGGTGTTGGACTGTTGCTTGTGGAAAGCAGTTCTGAATCCATCACTGCTGTGCTCATGGTTCCATCAAAGTTCATTCTTCATTAATGTGTGATCGAAAGGGAGTTGGGGTCAGAGCCCCAAATCCAGCACAGCACAGACATGCACCATGGAGTGGCCAATGTGGTGATGGGCACAGGGCCATCATAGAAGTGATGATTCACAGTGTTATCCAGTAATTAATTGAATTCATTGCTATTCTTTCCCAAAATCAAGTCCCTTTGAGACATACCTGACTTTTCCATCCTTTCACAGGACCCAGCATATGCATCCAGGTCCCTGAGCAAAAACTATCCCAGGGATGGGTTTACCTTTGCCTGACATACAGATAACTCAGACTCTTTTCCCCAGCATGTTTTTAGTGTTCACCGCAGGAACTTTATTCCCTTGTACAATAAGCAAAACTTTAGACTGGGTGTCCTGTTTTAGGGCAAATTTGTGGGAAAACCTCCAAAGGGGGCCCCTCCAGAAAACAAACCCACACAGGCCCTCCCCCCAACCAGTTTGGGAAGGATTTCCTCAGAGAGAGATGGAAAGGACCCGTTCATTATCAGACACAGCACTCCCCAGCACACAGAATGAACAATACCAGAGGACAAAACACGTTCACTGCTGTGAAGAGATCACAAACTCCGGTGGGTGGTTGCTGTTTCAGTCCCTCCAGCGCTGGGAAAGGCTGTAGAGTGGACCCCTGGCAGGCTGCAAGGTGTTCTCGATGTTTCCTTGGGTCCCGGCCTGGAGCTTGCTCAGATGGTTCCAAGCAAAGGGAAAGGGGGACAGTCCAGAGAAATTTTGGACTGTTTAACTATTAAACTAGCTAGAAGGCAAGAGCAAAGCAAGAACAAAAGCGAAAAGCAAGAAAAAAACCCCCAAAACAGCACTAATATACTGCACTGTCTGTCCCACTGACTGTGGGGGAGTGAGCAAGCTGATAACAAAACAAAACTTCACTGTTCAGGGCCAGTTTTGAAGGCACAGAGCACAACAGCCAGCACAAACAGAACAGATGACTGGGGATACAAGCATCATAATGTCACTCTAGGACACTGGGACACACCAGCTGGTGGGTGATCCCTAGGTGTTGACTGACTGGGTGGTCTTTGCTAAATGTGCACCACAGGGTGTGAAGGTCCCACCACCCACTGCTCTGTGCAGTCTTTTATCATCCATTGCAACTTTTGATCTTCCAGAGGCTGGTGCATGACAGGGAATGATATTCCCACTCAGTGGGAGTGCTCTATGGCCCAAGTGTCTATGAGGTTTCTTTGGAAACTAATCCCATTGTCTGACTCAATTGTTTCTGGTGTGCTGTGCCCCCATAAGACCTGCTTTTCAAGACCCAGGACAGTGGTGTGATATAAAGGGTGTTTCCAGCTACCCAATGGTTGATCCCTCCACTGTGAGCACATGACTCTTGCCTTGGTAGATTTGGGGGACTGATACACTCAAGCTGCCTGGCCCCATCATTATGACATTTTAGCCATCGTCCTCCATACCAGAGAGGCTTTAATCACACTGCCTGTTTCGCATTCATAACCTCTGTGATAGTGTCCATGCTCAAGTCCACCCCTCAAACACAGCATCAGTTTAACCAGGACAGGACCCTGCCCATGTCACCCCATGATTCATTCCAGAATGATGTAGGATTCTGCAGGAAAGGACTGTCTGTGTGCGCACACACATCCTTCCTACTCACTTCTTACTATTAGGGAGAATTCTTGTCTTTCAGTATGAGCAGTTATGCAGAGTCTCTAAAACAGAAGTATTTAGGAGAGGAAGTCTTGTGTTCTAAGGCTGTAATTGACCGTGGTCACATACAAATGTCTTCAAGGGGAATTTTTCTGGTGATGTAAGAGTTTATACTAGCTATCTTTAGAGTATCTGGCCTAAATTTTAAGAAGTTAGTTCAATGGTATCCCTGCGAGCTGACGAAATGCCATGGAGTACGAGATGTGGAAACAGATGCTACATGAAAAGGGTTTTTTGTAGCGAAAAACAACTGGACATGGTTAGAGGTTATTAAGGCACATCCACTCTATTATAGAGTTAGGGAAGTGATACAGTTTGTTGCAACATGGGAAAAAATACCATGAATGGAAGATACACTCATGATATAAGACTATAATTGCCCACAGATTAGGCTCAAATTATTCCTGGATTCTGCTGAGTGATAAGTAATTTTTCTGAAACTTTAAATGAAGTGAGAGCTTTGTGAAAAGTTATGATCACATTATGCTTAACTTTTGTTAATCAGAGCTTCAGACTATAGACAGCTGAAAAATATGGAGGTCGACTCTTGTGGGATATAATTTACTGTGGTCTGAAATTAAATACCTTCAGAAGTGGTTTGACCTATCTATGTGTGTGAGAAAGAATCTTAGTGGCATTGCTTATCAAACTTTCCTGATCTAAGAACCCAAAGTAGTAAAGCTATTTTAAAGTCTAGAGATCTTGCAAGGAAAGACATGAAAGACTTCTGAAAAGGGTAATATTGAGCTCAAATACATGAAATGTGATCTGGTCAAACTAACAGAGAAAGCTCTGTGGGTATTTTGGATAGAGCTGACTTTATGTTTTTTAAAGCCCTGCTAGGAAACCAGATGACTATTACCATTAAGAAGTTGAAG
This sequence comes from Urocynchramus pylzowi, assembly GCA_013397555.1. NCBI lineage: Eukaryota > Metazoa > Chordata > Aves > Passeriformes > Fringillidae > Urocynchramus > Urocynchramus pylzowi. Next base: position 127,850 of record VZRH01003556.1, read on the forward strand.
ACTGAGTTCCCTAACTCCTATCTGCTTATCCTCCCATATTTAAATGGGACTGTTCTGCTTTTTATGATTTCTGGCTTTAGACTAAGTATATTATATGAACAATATTTGTTCCTAAATGAGGCTGCACAAAGTTAAACATACCTCCCCTTTTCCTGACAGAGTTAAGTTTATAAACTAGACTTTCATTTCTCTATTTTAATAAACTGGGTTCCTTGGACAATTAAAAACAAGCAGGTCAAGACCACCTCAGTTCTTCCTCAGTTAACAGATTACGCTCATTTCTAGGAAGAGGCAAAATTTTATGGACCATTGTGGGACTGGGAGTGGAGACAAGTCTGCTGTAAAAATACAGAAATACTGCAACTTTTAGTCTGAATTCTGTGAATAAAGTTTTTAATTATTATTTTATTTTTTAGGGGGAAACTGGGTGATAATGAATGTCCTTTTATTCCACCTGCCTTGCTTTTACAGTTTTCTGTGAGGTTTCACTTATGCAGGCAGTATCATTGCTAAAAAGACACTCTGGTCCGAGATTTCCAGTAGGTGGCAACACTAACAAAGGAAGGCATGCATCCATGAGTGGGAATTTACTCAGCATCCAGGACAGGAGGAATATGGATAATGAACTAGTGTCCCGGGCCAGCTTTCTAAAAGTACGTCTGTTAATTCACCTATACAGTTTTCAAGGTACCCGAGCAAAAATTAAACATTTGAAATGAGCATATGGGCTCAAAATCCTTATAACAATCCTTACAACAATTTCTGTGTCAGGAATGGATGGTAACATCGACATTGAGCATCAGGGACATGTGATGATACAGGCAATCAATAACAGTGACTAAAAATGAGAATTCAGCACTGTTGTGAGATAGGTGGTTTACTCTTTCAGATGTATAGCATGTAGCTGCTATAGCAGAAGCACAACCATAATTACTCATTTCTTAATGTAAAGAGAGGGAGCTTAAAAAGGTTATTTTGAAACATGTTTTAACTTGGGAAGTGACAATAATGTGTAACCATATGTAGTCGCCAGCCTTCAGCCATGAAGTAACTCAAAGAACAGCACTGCAAAAAACAGCTGGTCTTAAAAAAACTTGCCTGTGTGTATATCCTGTTTCTTGTGTGTGTTTAAGGCAAACTTGTCACCAGAACTCCCTTTTGGGACACATACACCTGTGGGAAATTTGTATGTGCTCTACTTGGGAGCATGAGAGATGATGGTTCCCTTGATTCCTTCTCTGGAGCTACACATGCAGTGAAATGAATGGAATGGAATGGAATGAATGGAACGGAATGGGTTATACTATTTCAGTTGGAAGGGACCTAAAATGATCATCCAAATCAACTGCCTGACCACTTCAATGCTGACCAGTAGTTAAAGCACACTACTAAGGGTATTGTCCCAATGCCTCAACACTGACAGGCCTGGGGCATTGACCACTCTCTCTAGGAAGCCTGTTCCAAGCTCTGAGCACCCTCCTGGTAAAGAAATGCTTCCCAGTGTCAACTCTGAACTTCCCCTGGCACAGCTTTGAACAATTCCCACACATTCTGTCACTGGACACTAGTTATTTAGCTTCTTCCTGTTACAGACTGGCCTTTGTGGGCTTATTTTCTCTCTTAGGATAAGGGATACCCTTTGCAAAGGGTTTCTTTCCTCTAAATAAAACTATAATTCATGATTATTATTAAATCATTGGCTTTATTATTTAATAATAATTAAGAATAATAAATAATTAAGTACCCCTTGCCATAGTGGCTGTGTAAGGGAGATGGAAAGAAACAGATAAGTCTTTGGTAGTTTGGGATTTGGGAAAGAGCAGAGGACATTGAAGGTCTTTGGTAGTTTGGGATCTGGGAAAGAGCAGAGGACACTTCAGGTAGGAACTGAGTGGCCTGAACTGTAGTGCAATTTTCTATGAAACAGCATGTATGCCTCTTTCATCTGTCAAGGTTTGGGGGTTCTTTGGGGTGTAGTTTTTTGGGTTTTGTTTGTTTGCTTCTCTAGTAGCAGAACTTAGACATGTCTAAGAAATCTTCAAGTATTCTTCTCCTACAAAGATCCAGTAATACAAAACATAATTTTTTTGGAATTCCATAGCCTCAGAAAAGGTGTAAACTACATTGTATGCCAGAGTATGCTAAATTCAAAGTTCATCTTCAATTATTTCTACTTGACTACTTCATGAGTTTGTGGTCATCTGAAGATTTTTTGCTAGAGAATCTCTTAATGGTTTCTGTACCAGTAGGAATCAAAATTTTCAAAAAGCTGTAATGTGGTTGCACAACTGAAGACTTCCTTAGTAGCCCTGGGTTGTCATTCCTCAAGAACAGTTTCATTCCTGCATGTAGAAGTTCTCTAGAAGACATGACGTTCATCATATTTGTCAAGTGCCCTTTACAGAAAATGCGAACCTCTCACAACCTTCAAGGATTTGTGGTTTTGTTTTTTAAAACTTCATTCTTCCCCCTTTGCACCAAGTGCAACTTCTGTTAACAACAGACTGTAGTTCTAATTCAAGTAGAAATCTGACAAAAGAGCACTGATTGTATGTGCTGAAACTATTGTGGAATATGAAATGGGGGAGGAAGATGACTAAGGAATTAGTAATAAAAATTTTAGTGAATTCTCAGATTATGTAGAGAGTTGGCAAGACTGGAAGACTCAAGAAACTTCCTTTTATTTGCCAAATTAAATTTAGTGAGGGCTTGACCTGACAAATACTAGTCACACCTTCCACTACGTACAAGAATTTCTATGCTTCGTTAATTGGCTTCCTCTGGTTTGGAGAGTTTTCTTTATTTTATCACTAGTGGTGATGTTATCATTGGTGGGGGAGGTTATGTTTTCCTAAACTTATTTTCCTTTTTTGCCGAGTTTGGAAAGGAGTCAGATAAAGCAGTTGAAATGTCCTGTAAAGAGTGGCAACAGAAGTCTTAGGTAACACCACTGCCAATAAGTATTCAGCATTGTTTGTTGAATTTATGGAACAGCAGGAAACCCATGGGAGGAAAAACTTCAAAATCCCTGTAGTTTACAGTTTTTCCTCTCTGTTTCTAGAGAATCCTAAATCTTGATGATTCCCAGGTAAGCCAGGCTACAAAGCCTAGAAAGGGTGCTCACTGTTGGGAAGCATTCCAAACTCTTCTGTAAGGGCCTGATGCTCTAAATCTGCTCGGCTGCACCATCAGATTGGCATGAGGCAGACGCACTTCCTTTGGAGTTTAAGAGGTTTCTATTGGTTCCACAGTAATGAACTTCAGGGAGGGGGAAAAAAAAGTAAATACCCTGTAAAGAACTTCTGCATTCCTAAAGTAGCCAGGTTTTCACCACTGAGGTGTAAGGTTTTTAAGAAATACTGAGGCATCATACCAGTCCCATAAGAATCTCTTTATTTGTGTCCATTTTTATTTAGCACATTACAGCTTCAGCAAAGACATGGAGCAGATGTGTGTACCAATATTTGCATGTAAATGTTGTGAAGACACAAAGAAAAGCACTGATCTGCGGGGCCAGCCCAGTGGAGCTACTTCCAGGAAAGGATAACTTGCTGCAGAAATTCAGACATTTCTACTTGCATCAAGGCAAAAAACCAAGGGCAACTTCTGTTAACAACAGACTGTAGTTCTAATTCAAGTAGAAATCTGACAAAAGAGCACTGATTGTATGTGCTGATAATATCAAGTTGGTAAAGACAAGAAGTTGATATAAAGCCTTTCAGATTCTGAGAGGAATGCAAGGGACTGTTTCAACACTTACCTAATATCTACCTAGAATGTTTTATCCCCATTAATAACAGTGGAAGAACTGTTTAGTAGTATAAGAAATGAAAAGTAAATCCTGTCTCTAGTACAGATGTCATTATGCTTGAAAAATCTAAAATTTACTGTAAGCTTTTAGATAGCTAAGTTATGTAGTGCTTTGCACTGAAATAAAATAGTCTATTAAGAATCCTCATTTCTTTTTATCTAGTTACTTCTAATCTCAAGAAGTGAAACTAAAATGCAGTGGCCACTGTGAGTGCTTTACATAGAGCTGACAGAGTTCAAAACACAGGACTAATGTTTAGTAAGGCTCACCAAAAAGTCCAGTGGGTTTTACGACAGAAGAAGTTAAGACAAGAAATTAAACCAGTTAAATGGTGATACACTTCAAACTTTTTAAATGCTTAAAACCTAGAACTTTGCTGTAAACTTTTCCTCTTCAGCATATCCCCTCCTAACAAAAATTTGTCAAGGAATGATTAGCTAAGAAATCTTCCATTTTTTCTTCAAATGACAAACTGCATGTTGTCTTACAACACACAAGATACAACAGGTCCTGTATTTCCCTATCCAAGCTGCCAGCCCCAAGGGCTATGTTTTCCAGCTCAAAGCTTAAAATGCTTTCTCTTATGACACTTCTACATCTCCTTTTATAAAATGTATCTGTCCAGGCTAAAACTGACCTGCTGAGTTGCACTGTGTGCTTCACTCTTTTGCAGTTCTTGCATCTGAAAATTTACAATGAATGTTTATACAACAATTTGTTGCAGAAAGCCAGAAGTCCTCAAAATTTTATTTTAAGATTAAGTCTTTAGAATTCAAGATTGTGTACTGGAAATAATTTTTATCCTATCAAAAGCTTAAGCTTCCTTTCTGCATGTTCTGTGAGCTCAGAACTGCCATTATTCTAGGCTTTAAAGAAATGTCAGCATGGAGAAGAAAACAGGGGAAATTCAGTAATTCATGCCTGGTTAATTAATGTAATTGTTTCTGTTGAAAATACCGCAGTGTGAAAGAGTACATATGCTAATCAAAATTTTTTTTTTTTTCTTAATGTCAGTCCTTAATTCTGAGGACTGACATCCAAGGCAGTTGATACTTTAAAAGGAATTCAGGAAAAAGTGTTTGTAATGGTACCACTCCTTAGCTAAAGGTGGCTTGTCTTTTGAGCGTGATCTTAAAAAGCACTCTTATAACAATTTTGGATAACAACTTGTTTTAGCAAGAATATGCAAGAAGTACTTCAGTCACTATGTGTTAATCTTGTGGGATTTAATGCATCCATTTCTAGCAAATCACTTCGGGCCAATATAAGCTTGATCACTCCAAGGAAGTTATTCTTTCCTATATTTAGTATCCATCCATTTAAGAATACACACACTGTACCAAATACTGTGTTACAATAAAACATGCAACAGTGAATAATTTCTATAATCAGGTGCCTAGAACATGTAATCTCACAATTTACAGCTTTAGTGGTGGGGAATACATCCATTATGCCACCTCTCACAATAATTCCCTGTATATTCAAGAAGCTCTATTCAGAATTTTCCCTATGAAATACCATTGTGCTACCAGATGCATCACAATCAAAGTGTAAAGAGTAATTTCATAGACAAAGAGACAACTAAAGTGCAGAGCCTGAGGGATAAATACTTTTTATTTATGTTACTGCAGAAAGAGATTACTGAAAGACTTTTTCTGCATGAAGATGAATAAAATATTTTCATAAAGCTTCAGATGCTGCCCACTGCATTGCTTTTAAATAAAAATGCATACTCTCTATCAGTCACAGCAAAGTAGTAAGTAAACTTACAGCACATTCCTTTAATATATCAAAATGTTTCCAAGGCAATATTATAGAACTTATACCACAGTCCCCAGTAACATCAAGCTGCACAAAGGAGGTGGTAGGGAAACTTATCCAGTTTAAGTGCTCTTCTTCTCCTCACCCAGCAAGTTCACTGTTGCTTTCTTGGCTGCAGGAAAATAAAATCAAGTTTAGTCACAGGCCTACAGACAAAGTGGATTATCAAATGTTCTTGAGCGGCATGAAAAAATATTTCCTTTTACTCACAAGATAAAGAACATAGAAGAAAATCATAGCTTTTGTATACACCTAGATATAGTGATGAAACTCATCATAAAAACATTTTAAAAAATAAAACAGAAACAAGGAGCAGTATAATAAATATTAAAGACTGATATATATATATATATATATATACACCTATGATATTATTAAAACAGGGCTGCTCATAGTGTTAAGGACATACAGGTTTGCAGCAAGAAATGTACCATAATGACAAAACAGGCTTGGAATAATGCTAATATTTGTGTATATATATGTATATATGTGCATGGTTTCTTAAAAAAAAAAAAAAGGCTGTTGTTTTGTTTTGGTGGTTTTGCTTGGTTTTGTTTTGCTTGTTTTGTTGTTGTTGTTTGGTTTGTTGAGGTTTTTGGTAGAAATCTTTATATATTAAAATAGGTAAAAGAAAGAATAAATGATGAAATGAGGGCAGGAAAATCCCACATGCAACATGGAAGGACATTAATTAAGATACATGCCTAACAAGAGTCATGCAGCAAAATTTCCAACAATAGTTGAGCAAGGCAAATCTTTTAAGCAGACAGGAAAACTGCTTAAGTTGGTAAGATGAAATGAGACTGCATTCATCATTTGTTGGAAAGGAAAATTAAGATGCTTTGAAATAGCATAAAGATAAAATTCCTTTCAAGTGCAATTTAAAAAACCACTTTATTTTAGCTACTTAATACATTTCCTTCTCTTATTCATAAAACCATCATCAGATATTTTAGAATGCAAGGGTTCACTATAGAATGCAAGGAAATAAACAACTTAAGCTATCTACAGGCTGTGATAATGTAAAAATAAAACATAAGTAATTCCTTTAAGAGGAATCCTTTGACCTCCAAAGGAAGGAAAAATGCAAAAACATATACATGGGAAAACTGCACTTTCCATGTTGCTGTGTTTTACTGCACAATTGGGAGCCCCTCTATACTACCAGGTATTTGAGGGAGTATTTTAGGAGATATGAGGATACACTAAAACAATAACTGTATTTATGAAAGGTATGTCTGGAACTGCCTCTAGAGAGAATGTTTTTAGTGGTGTGTACGGTGGGAAGACATGAAACCAATTAAATTTCTTCCACTCATTCTAGCCTAACTGCAATTCTAGAAAGCAAGACCCAATGCAACCCCCATTTCCCAAATTTAACTTCTCCATTATAATTTACATTGTCTTCTTGCAATTTATTTTTGTTTCCTCCAAATTATGAATATTCAGTGCAGTAATTAGAGCTCCCCAGTGCAATTCCCCCTACTTGCTGTGACCAGTGAAGGGCCTTTTGCTCACCCTCTTTAGTGATGGTGTCTGCAGTCTCTGCAGCCTTGTCTTTCAGGTCCTGCACAACGTTGTCCAGCTGGGCCTCATGCTTCAGGAAGAAGGGACGGATAATCCGATGGTAGAGAAACTCTGCCCCATTGGAAGGGCTTGGAGCCATGCACCACAGCAGGAAGCCACACTGTGAGAACGAGAACATCGGCCTGAGTGGAAGGAATCACGAGTAGGAGACAAGGTGCCTTTCCTAAGTGCCACAGAACCGAGCACAATGAGAACAGTGAGTCATTCTCTGTGCGGTCAGGGGTCCAGGAGGGTGCACACCGGGACAGCTACATAGAGTCAATCTTTATACTGGAATCATTTCATGGATAGTGTAAGGACAAAGGAGGAGGGCTGCAGCAGTAAATCTCACCTGGTGTCAGGTGTATCAAGATTACATGCACTTTTTTTTCTCTTTAAGGTGAAACTGTAAAACCCGGCTACAAAAACATCAGTCTCTCTCAATATTTCTAAAACACATGGCACAGGCCTCACTGAATGTCTAGGTCCCTAATGACCTCAATTTAGCCAAAACACATCCCTCTCCTCCCTGCCTGCCTGCCTTGAAAACACAGTGGGGGAAAGAACAGGATTGTGTATACCCCAGAGGTAAATTGACAAGGAGGAGATATAAACTCAAGCTACACACAGTGCACAAACAAGAGTAATGCCTCTGGATTACAGTTTAGGTATAGCTTTTAGAGCACCATCTGCTCTCCAGAAAAATCGAAGACCGCAGTGTGGGGTCATGTTTCTGTGTCTTACAAAAGGGGATTGGAAAGACAGTTATGACATGTACTACAAATCCCTGTCTTTACTACTGAAGCACTTTTATTTGGCTTCAGTTTCACTGCCATACACCATACAAAGACAGTCATGCAGAGCAAGATGAAACATTTAAGGGACAGGGAGTGCCACAAACTAAATCTGCTTGAGCGATGAAAATACATATAAAACTATTTTACAGGATAAAACTGCAACAAAATGAAGTACATTTTCCCAGCATTTGTACAGTTCTTTCTGTGCACAAATAGTACAGTATTATTCCATGTTAAAAGCCTCTCCAGAAAATGAAGACATAACAGCTTTTCTCAGACTAACCTTTCCTGAAATACAAAACAAGCTCAGCCTCAAAACATTCTGTGTTTTCATGTTAGACAGGATTCCATGTTTGGGGATTCCCACACATTTCTGGGCAGAAAGGAAACAAAACACACAGTTTCTTCAAGCAAGGCCTCAAAATATTTTGGAATATGTCTCCTCTGTTCCTTCCCAACAAGGTATACTGAGACTGAATGATCTCTAGGTTCTACTCCTCACATCTGTAACATTCTGGCTTTGTCTTCTCTGCAGTGCCAGACCAATTTACCATCCTTTTGGGTAAGCATTAAGCTTTCCTCTTTAAACTACTTGATTGTGGTGTCAAAACAAAATGACTGAAAGGAGTGTTTGCCCAGAAGAGAAAGAAAGGTTTTTTAAAGTGTTCACCAGAGAGATTGGCCCATCAGGAAAATTCCAATGAACTAAAACAAATAATTCAACATGCAATAAAATCTGGCACCAGTAAGTAGAAATGAATTATTAAATACGGTCAGAGAAAATAAAGGCAAAAAGTGCCTTTATCAATATAAATACTGATTTTCAAAAGCTTAAATTCTTTCAATTCTTAATATAACAGAAAGACTACATGGTGCTATCTTATGTTGTTATATTTCATTAAAAGAAAAGCAGTACACAGACTTTATTTACTGTTTAAGAATATCTGATCAATTACTGAAAGTTATTTCTCCCACAAAACTGTACAAGTATCTCAACTTCTACACAAAAGTTATTTCTCCTTTGTTTTAGAAAAATCCCTCAAATGTGAGTCCAACTTCTTCTAAAACCAAAGGATATTGAAATTCCCTTTCCCTGCCTAAGAACAAAATTAGTAATTTTGATTTGACAATTTTGTCCCACTCTAGCTGAGAAAAAAGTAATTATAGATTTGTTCTCAAATACCTATTACTTTTGAATTGTAATGAAACAGAAGTTTATATGCATTTTCTATTGGACATGGAGCAAAGTTGAGATTCTTACTCTTTTCAAAGCTTGAAAATGTTAAGACTCCTAACTTAGTTTATTTTACCCCTATCTCTCATGAAACTGAGCCAACATAGGCTATTGGAAACAAAGAGGGTTGTAAGAAGTCCCAGCAAGCTCAGAGTGATAAAACTGTTAACTGGGGAAAAAAAGAAAAAACAAAAACAAAATATTTTTTTTGCAACCCTCTACACTAGACAGAGGAGGGAATGGAATTGACCTGAGCTCAGTCTGGCTCACTTGGACCTGCTCCTAGCCACTGTTTTTGCCCTGGCAGCACCAATTTTGATCAGAAATAGCATTACAGTATTTCAAGGCAGAGCCATTAGTAGTCTAAGGAGTCCCTCTCACTCCCACCACCAAGAATACTCATAGGATGACAAACTGTGTTGCTTTTACTGGCTAGTGTATTCTTAATACCTGAATGCCACAGAAATCTTTAAAGTTTGAACAGAAGTATTTAAAAACAAATCATATGCACAAGAAATTATGAGTTGTATGTATGTCCTGTACTTCAGAGAAAAAAACCACAAACAGATAAATAAGAAGTGGGTATTACCAGAAATAAAAAAAAAAAAAAAGCCCATAAAATCCAAGAAAAAGCATATAAAATCCAAGAAATGTCATCTGGAGAACAAAAGTGTATACAAACATCATAACATATTTAAAAGAGTTCTTCAACATTCCTTTCTCCCACCCATAAAATCCTTTAGTCTGATGAAAACTTTAATGTCACAGAGTCTAAACTCTGGACTTTGGCGACTCTGGAAGCAGCAGAGCTCAATTTTTCAGCCATGTACATGAATGTGTTTTGAAATACTGCACAACTAAATCTCAGTCTGGAGTGGAAGCTACAAGTGTTATCAAATAGATGTGAATACACAAATTTAGCACGTCTTGAGAATGAAAGCAAGCTTGAAAATTTCATGAATAATGTATCTGGGCTTTTACTTCATGAAAGAGATATGGAGACATCGTAACCATCCTCCAGGAGGTTTTAGTTCATGGATGGAATGAAGTGTGGAAGCTGCCTGATTCCTTCTTCTCCTGTGGAGTAATCTCCATCTTTCCACCCATTCAGCAACACTTTCTGATTCTCAGCCAACACCTGCCTGCCTTTGTACTAACCTCTCCTACCAACCACTACTGAGAGCAAACACTTGGCTTCTATGTGCCTTCTGCAGCTATCGTAGAAAGCTGTATATTGACATAATTCCTTGTGTTTGCTTTTGCAGAACTGAGAAAAGTGCCTTTCCCTTGATTACAATACTTCATGTAACTGTGACACTCCTGATACCGTTTTATCAGAGCCATTTGTAGTCTTTATTTGGAAAGTCAACCTGAATTTCAGTTGTGCGCTCTTCAGAAAGAGAGCTGTGGTGGCATGAAGAAACCATTGCCACATCTTTTTCCACTAAGAATTTAGAAAAGAAGCTCTGAAAATACACTGTATGAATTCAGAATTGTGAGCATATACCACTGCAGATGATGGATTAAAGTCATAATTCTACTAAAGTAGAAAGTGTCCAAATGATTGCCACAGTTGAGGCTTGTTAAAGACTGAAAAGGAACAAGGCAGATGTGTAAACCTGCTGTGACAGTCAATTTTTGTCTATAAAATATGGCACTTCCTGGAAACAGCTTTTGACACTGTCAGGTCTTATCATTAAAATATTAAATGACCCCACCACAATAGCTGGCAAGTAAATTGTTTTAACAACTTTGGTGGGACTAAACCAGGCTAACAAAACACAAGAGAAGGAAGAGATCAGCTCACTGAACCAGAAAACTGGTAACAGTTCTTTGAGATAAAGAGCAGGCTCTGCAGCAAGCTAGAATGTCTTTTACCAACAGCATACAGAGTGATCAGCTATCTCCTAGAAGAATTCAACATGTTAAAGTTGACTGACACCTTAGATCACAGACAAAGCTTGGAGCACATTAATCAAATCACTGCTGATAGTCAAATCACACTAACAAACGCACATTAACAACCATCTCCTCTGATACCTACCAGTTCCTTTCAGGAAACTGAGCTTAATTAAAAATTAAAACTGTAGAAGAAACTATTCTTGTGTTCCAATTTCCTTCTTTGCTCCAATAGCACAGATGTTATAACTTCCTTCAATAGCCTTCATGATTTTACTCTCCACTTTTACTAATCCACGTAAAGCAAAAATAGAGTCACTCTGTGGGGCTTACCATGTCATTTGTCCAAATTTACCTGAGCACCAAGAGAAAGAACTGTCCTTGGTTTGGCTTTTTCTTTATGGGACAGTTACACTGTCTCTTCTTCTTTCCTAAAACCCAGCAGACCTTTCCCTTCCACCTATCCCAACTTCCCCTACTGCCTCACAAAACCATCAGATGTAAACAGATCACTTTCACAGTAAGAAATTACACATAACCTGCATGTAAAAAGGAGGTGTGACCTGGGAATGATTCCAAATGAATCTGTTTTCATCCACCTATTCCTGGAGACGTCAGATCAGTTTTAGCGAAAGGTCCCATTTTAGGAGAGGGGTCACATGAATTAACGTACCTTTAGCATGTAGTAGAAAGGGAACCATGACAGAAAGATGTCAGAGAAGAATTCAGCTATGCTGAAAATGCCATACACAACCCAGTAAGTCAGCCACTGTGTGTCATCATCTTTGTTAGGACTTTCAATGGCCTTGATTCTGCAAGGAAAATAAATCAAGTGAGCAGAACAGTAGCATTAGTTTCATCTATAATGGTGAAGATTTTATGACTCAGATTCATTGCTACATGTGACTCTCCATAATTGAATTACGCCAAGAAAACTAATTAGTATTGATCATACAGACTGTGTATCAAGATCTTTGAGCAGCAAAGCTTTTCCCCATATATCACACTTCAAAACTAAAAGATACTCAAGCTATTTCTACCTCTGGGATTACAAGGAGGAAAAAAAAAAAAACCCAAACAAAACCAGTGAGCATTCTGACCTTGTTCACAAAACATTTTGAGGGACAAGAAAGGGAGGGGATAATCTTTGGCCATGGTTCCAGTTCTGGAGGCATTGTGGTAATCCTGACCAGAAGGCAACTGTACATCAGAGCATTACTGATCCACATAACAGATAACCTGAGTGAGCCCTGTCCTGTGAGGCACAGGACGCCAGCGACCACAACACCTGCCTGGCCTTGCCTACACCCATCAGTGACCATCCTCCCCCTCTGGCTGTCAGAAAGGAATGATGAATGAATAGACTTGTTGTCTTGGATGAAAAATCCTACAATACCTTAAGTTATCAAAATGGGGTAGCCTTGCCTCCAGACAAGGCCTGCACAGTGGGCTACGTGTGGATCAGAAATTCATTCAGTGCTGCAAATCTTGGGGTTCCCAGAAGCACCAGTGGTATAAAGCTGTCTATACTATTCTGGTTTTTTTTACATAGTTAGCTCTAATAAATAGCATTTTAAATGTACTTGTACATGCACTAGATTACTCTTTGAAAAGGTAAACTTATCCATAAGATTTGCTCTAAGTCCTAAGAAGCACTTGGTCTACATAAGCAGAGGGGATCCAGATCCATATGCTGAGGAATATGTATCTGCATCACCCAATGTATTGCTCTATAAATTAATTCCTACAGGACTTGCAAAATCTGATGTCAATTAAAGTATTAAGAACAGGGTAAAAAAAACCTCTATTAAAGTATTGGGCTTTCTGCATAATGATTTAATGGGCTTTTGTTTTCCATCTGCTACAAGAATGCAGTTCAAGTTTATATAGTTTTAAAAAACAGAAAGTAAAAGATGCACTTGTGCTCTTTCAGTAAAAGTAGTGGAGTGGAGTTTCTCGAGCCACTAAATTCCAGATTAGCACTGTAAGAAGTTTTAAAAGAAAATACTAGCAAATATAAGCCTGATAATTTCAAGCTTAAAAGTATTAGAGAACATTTCTCCTCTCCACTTATGCTAGAGAATTAAAATCTGTAGACTCAGTTTAATTAATTTAGTTTAAATTCTTGTATCACTTCTTCCTTTAATATCAGCTGTATTGTTTCTGAAGCAGCATGTGTGAGATGTACCAAGAAGTGCCAAATTTTCTGTTAGTTCCCTTAAAAAGGCAGAGTTAGGGAGGTGTACAAGGCAGAAGTCAGAGAGTTGGCCATAAGTCCACTTCCTGGTCTGTGAGTTGAGAAATGCTGTGCATTCTGTCACTTCCTAGTTCTGTAAGTCAGGGGGGAGTAAGGGGAGTTGGGGGGAATAATTCCTGTGATATGCTGTATGTTTTAGCAAAAGCACTGGCAAATCCACCACATGCAGAGGGAGCTGGCAGAGCTGCTGGATTGAATTACTTTGAAATGCAGTACAAGGATCTGATACTTAATTCATGCGTTATTTCTACTGGAGTGTGAGGCTGGCCAGCAGTGTCCTGCAGTGGGAAAAGCAACAGCCCTTGCCATACCCCATCAATAAGGGGATCTCACCAACACACAGCACCAGCAAAACTGGAAGAACAGGCTTTTCACAAGTTTTGCCACAGCAGGTCTAATTCCTGCTATTCCTATCATCACAGGCAGCCCTAGTCCAAGCAGTCTCAAAGGCTGCGACAACTCCAGCTGTAAAGCACATCTCATCCATGCCCACACCTCTGAAGTATTCTAGTAAGACCAGGTGAGGGAGCTGTACAAAAACAGCCCCTGGACACCACAGGAGTTAAAAAAGAAGGCTATAGAACTGTTTTCAATGTGTGAAACTGCACTTCTGGAGGGAAAGAAAAAAGTACACAGACTAGTAGGGATGTTAGAGAGGTGAATAAATGGAGCAGAGAAAGGAACCAATTGCAAAGTTTCTCACTGTTAAGGAAAACTTGCTGTAGAGGCTCACCATGTGAATTCCTTTAATTCTGCTCACAAATTCTCCATTAGAGGCATAGAAGAGAAGGCTACTATTACCACAACAAGCATCCTAGCTTGGTATTTGTGAGAAAATACTTTGCAATGAACCTGCCAGCAGTCTTCCTGTTTTCCAGTCACCATATATGAAGTGAAGTCATATATGGATTTAAGGGAGCATTGTTTCATTTTCCTTTTTAACATTATTTAAATCATCTCAGTAACCACGAAAATCAGCTTTCCTTTAAAAAAAAAAAAAAAAAAAAAAAGCTCAGAATCTCCAATTTTGTGGCAAAAGGCAGATGGCATATCACTGTTTTAATAGGCCACGCTCTATGATCTTTTCTCCTCTGGAAACAAATGGCCTTTGAGAGCTCCTAAATGCAGTACCATGGGTGTTCTCCCATTGAAGGTTCACCATCTGGTGCTGTAGTTCCTTAGGGGATACATGAACAACACACTTTTATTGTCAGAAGCCACAAGCAGCAGCACTACAAGCAGTCAAAGCCCCATCTGATTTAGCCAGCTGATGTACGCAGCATTAAATCCACACGTGGCTGTTCTCTTACACACTGCAGGGAACAGCACATCTCCCCTCCTTCTGCAGTGGTCTGATATTGGTGGGCAAGGTCAGGGGCAGCACCCTACCACAGCCAGCAGGGAACAGCCACGTCAGCTCAAACTGCTCCTGCAGGCCATGGCTCCAGTCCCAGTCGGGGAGAGAGGGAGCAGGGAAAAAGCAGCAGGACCATTAGTGAATGAAAGTTTTAACTGAAGTCAAGGAAAAACAAGTATTTCATAAATATCCTGCTTTGGAATGGGGAGTGTGTCCCTCAGATGAGACAGGGAAATCCAGCATAACATGTCCCTGTAGAATAAAAGGGCAAAAGTTACCTCTATCCCTTGCTACTTACACACTATTTCAATAGTAAGTCACAGAAAATAGCACTTGTCCAAGAACAAGCACAGTAAGTTATGCAGAATATCTGAACAGAGAGGGATTTTTTATCCATTTATAACTACACTCTTTTCAACATGAGAATCACACCATAATTAAACTTAGTCTTTCAAGTTATTCTAGAGGTATTATCCTGGCGTAATGCTCTGTACAATTAAGCTTAGGAGGGACATCGTGCACGTTACTTCAAGCCAAGAACACTTCATTCTTCTCCATGTTAGGTCACCAATCAAACAGGCTGATATTCAAAATGCAATCTCCATCAATAAGTGAAAAGCTACAGAGCAAGAGGCACTGACACTACATCCTACTTCAGGATTGCCTTCTTATAAATTATTTCTGTGTTGCAAGACCAAATAAGTCAGTCTCATGAACACATTATATTAAGATTTTCTAACAAATTAAGGACCATCTAAAGACAATAGCTTCAGATTTTAAAAAATTATACCGTTTTGTCTAGTGCTGATCTGACTAAATTCCACCTTAATTATGCACAGTAACTACATATCCCAAAGGATTTTTTTATACTGCTTAATCACTAACTATAGAGGACTTTAAATAGAGCCTCAAACAACTGCTTACAGTAATTCTGCACTTTGGAGGTAAAAGCAATCACTAGGAACAGCTCCAGTAGTCTGGAGAGTAAATATCACAGCTCAGTTATTTTAAAAACAGCTGCCTGACCAAGAGCAAAAATGACCTGCTGAGGGCCAGCACTGTGATGGATAGGGAGCCAAGAGAAACTTCATTTTCAGCCAGATCTGTTCCCCAGTAACCCTGCTAGCTGGTGGTGCCAAGAGGGAAGAGTGGAGGCTGTCAAATTCTGTAGCAGCCCAGGGCTCCCATCCATGCTGTACTGACAGTATCAGAGTACTGGCTCAGCTTTGACCCTGTGCATCCTAAAATCAGTCAAACTTCACCCTAGATCAAGTGTGGTTACTTATCCTGTTACTGACAGTAACAAACTTACTTTTAGTAAGTTGCCAAGTGGAGTTCTTTCACTTAGAGAATCTGACTCATTTCAACAAAAAATCAGCTCTTTTCCAAGAGACTGTTGCTCTTCAATTAGCTCTGGCATAACAAATCATTTGTTACACAGTAAATTCACACATAAAGTACTCACAGGCTAAGTTATGACTTTGGAGTGGGGGTTTTACTGAGCTGAGTCCAGATGTGGGAGGTAGAAATAAAGAAATGTCAAATTTTATTGCTGTGGTCTCATGTGAGTGATCACCCTTATCCCTGCAATTTATAAGGTGAACCTGAGGATTCTTGTATAAAGTTACAGGTTCAAGGCAAAAGATCAGACTCCCTTAAACCCAGTGCTCATGCTGTAGCTAGGAAAGACTGGACCATTTTGTGCATCCTTCCTTCAGTTTTCTGGTCAGTGCTATACCAAGTGAGTAGGTAGGCATATACCCTTAGCCAAGTGTATGTTTGGGTTTGGTTTTTCTTCATTTAACTTAAAAACCATGAAATCACCTCTACTTCTAGAGCTTACGCCTACTGGTCTGCCCCAACTCTTTATAGCAGGTTGTAAAATAATTTACTTCTAGCTATCTATCCAGACACCCACATAGAATCAACACTCCACTGGCACCACAAACTTCCTTAGCTTGATGCCTCCCTGTCATCCTCATGTCAGACTCATCCTGGCAGGCTGCCTCCCTGACATCTCACATAATTTCAGTGAAACAAGTACCTGTGCCTTTGGATTCGCTTTATTATTTTGGCTTCTACATTTTATCAATCACCTAAAAGCCTTCTGATTTCCATCATTCTTCCTCCTCGCTGACTGCAACAGCAGTCATGTATTTCCAGATACAGAAAAGATCTTCCTGCCAACTGCACTTACACAACCGCTGTGATTTAAGTCTAGCAGTTCCCCTCTCTCACAATTTTGAGGATCTAGCAAAAGGGATCAGAAAAACTCATCAAGGATATCAAGAGAGGGTTTTACTGACCATGCAATGACAGATATTATTGACAGATATTATGAGAAGACACCAAAAAGCCACATGACAGTAGTACAAAGGGTTCTAACTGTGTTTCTTGAAAGGAAATGGGGACTGAGGCAGCAAGAGGGGCACATACCATTTTGCCCACCCACGGAGTCCTACAGCCTACATGATAACTCAACACAAACTTAGGTTCCTGAAACAACGGGGGGAGAAAAGCAGGCATCCTCTCATTTCACTGCTCTCTACTCATTTTTGGCCTCCTCTCTCCTGGAACAAGCAAGTATTTGCAGGGCCAACCAATGAGTCAGTTCCCCAGTTCTGACTCAGGTCAAAACCAGCTTCCCCAAAACACAATCCCACACATATGTTGGCTCTTCTGTAGGAATTAAGATGTGTTAGTGCCTCAGTTCAGAGTAGACCCATCCGTATAACAAACACCTTTATATTTTTAACCTATATGTAAGATGTGGAAGTAAAATCAAAATTTTCATACTGTTATCACAGTATTAGACTCCATGAACCTAAACACTTCCTTTCTTTAGAAAAGAAAGCACATAATTTGTCCAAATGACTGATAAGATGGCTTTTAAACATGGCACTCTAAAACCTAAAAACCAAAAAGTGAGTGTGCTTGGAGGAACTGATTTGGCAGGACATATTAAAAAAAATCAAAATACCTTTTTTAGTGTCTGAAGCCCCAGATTATTAGGCACAAGAGAAAACAGCACAAGTGCAAACAGAAAATTTGAAAATTTTCTACTTATATTTATACTGGGCATTGTGAATCTGGTTAGATATGTCAGCTCTCTCAAATCATATTTATAAAGCAGCAGCAGAGCATTACCTCTGCTGAACCTTGGCACATCATGCATCATTTTTGACAAAGGAAGAAAGTAAGCATTTGCCTTAAAACTTGTTAAGAGAGAGGAAGTTTGCTGTCCTAGTTCTCAAGAAATACACAAACAATTTAATCTTTTCTAAGTAACTGTCACCAAAGAAAAGTAGTGTTCCTGTTTTAAAGGTATGAAAGAGGAAAAGGAAGTAGAAGACAATCTCAAGACATCATGACAATATTCAAATTTCAGCTGAGTGTTTATACTTCTCTACAATCAATCCAGATTGTTTCCTGCTAGTAAAATGCCACAAGCAACATTTACATAGTAAAAACAACTAAAGTGAAGTAACAACATGAAATCAGCCAAAGCAGAGAGAGGCATTATTGTACTATACTGCTTTTCTCCCTTGAAGACACTAGTAATAAGTTCAGACATTTTACTGCCCAAAGCTATTTTCACCTTCACAATTTTTAAACCAAGCATGACAGCACTTAACAAATTTCCAATCCTTTGCACACATTTCTTAGTCATCAAAGGCTCCCTTCCTGCTTGCACTCTAATTTTCCTGAGGCAGTTAACCACCACTAACTATGGGTGGAGCTACATTTGAACACACTAGCTCTGGAAAGTTTAGAGAAGCAGTGAAAATGCTGGCAGTGGTATTTATGCACTTGCCGACACTCACTTTTTCCATCTCTAGCTTGACTACTGCCTTGTGCAGTTAAAGCTTACTAGAAGTTTAAAAAGTTGTGTCTATCACCTGTGGCAAACTTTTCAGTGTTGGTCTACTGCAACCACAAAAGCCTGCAAATTAAGTATTAGATTTCAACTTAAAATTATTTTTTCTCTTTTATCACATAGCACTTACAGACTTCTAAGTAATGAGAGTAGGGATTGCCTGACTTACTGGGAAACAGCCAGAGAACTACTGCTTTATTTTGCCTATGTTAAGAGACTGAGGTGGGTCCTTGTTGTGACGTGTCCTGTGGATGTACAGGGAGATTTGCTGAAGAAGAAATTCCTCCATGTATGAAATCACTAAAGATTTACCCAAGGCAGAGCTGAAGGTAAAAAGAGGAATAAGGAAGGAAACAGCTGTGCCTGCTTGAAGCTGTATCAGGCATTAAGCAGGGAGCTGCCCCCACCCCCTGGCACTGGTTTGCACCACAGTGAAGAGAACGTGGGCAGCAGTGCAGCTGCAGCTGCACCCCTTCACACCATCTGCTTGGTCTAGCAGTTACAGCCTCCAGCATTTCTCCACTGAAATTCACACCTGCTGCACTGCACACACCACAGCAAATACAGAGAATGACAGAAACCAAGGAAAATAAACTGCAGATTTATATAAAGCCTGACAAGCATATACCTGCACAAAACTGTCCTGGTTTCATGCACAAACAGAATGAACTCTGAGCTGAGTGAGAGTCTCTGGGTTTGCTGTGACTCCAAAATGTTTTCTTTCAGGAAAGCATAGAAATGGACAGTAATCACCATGACAAAAGTAACCCAGAACTGAAATCCCAGTAAAACAGATTTGGAACATGCCTGTGGGTCACCCATCAGGCAGCTTGTTTGCCATTTTAAACAACTGTAAAGACTGCTGATATCCCTTGCAGAGCACAGACATCTGTCCCTCTCCTTCATGAGTGCCTTTTCTGCTGACAAACAGCTTGACCCACTACTTCGTCCCTGACCATGGCAGGGTGGCTAGAACTACATGATCTTTAGGGTTCCTTTCAACCCAAACTATTTCTTGTTTTCCTCTTAAACAATTCAGTTACTAACAATGGAGAAATTATACACTGAACTACTTCACAAAAGAAGAAAGTAAATTAACCAAGGAAAAGTAATCTGCTTTTTCTCTTTCAGTGCTTTTCTGAGACATTTCAGGCTTGGTTTCATTGTTGAAACACCTGGGTAAACATCAAGCTAACAGCCTGCACAATACATTCCATTTACAGCTCCTGACCTCTTCCAGAAGCCACAGCTTTTAGAGCAAAAGACATTTGAGGGTGTGTGCAGCTGATGAGAACAGCTGAAAACTGTTCTCTGTTCTTTGCTAAGGCAGCAAGTCCACTACTGTCAGTTCATACAGCAGGCTCTTCATCTGCCTTTCCAAGGGGGACAGACAAAATAGCAGAGAAGAATAAACAAACAAGTCTGGATAGTTTTCTTTATGATTTGGGTCTCTATAAGCAGGGGGGATGGCACCTGGCAGCATCCTGACTACAGTACATGATCCAGAGCAGCCAAAACAAAAACAGGCAGAGTGAAATGTGGATAAACTCGACATACCAGCTCTGGACTTGGGAGGGAAGGGCTGGGGAGAGATTGAGCCCACCTGTACTCTTAGCAGGCTGCCACTGAAACACACTGGCATGTAGCACACCACACGCGTTTAAATTAGATTTTCACCTAGGATTATAATTTCCTACTATAAATGTTTTCCAGCATTAAAAAGGCAGTTAAAGGACAAGCATTACCTTAGCATGAACTGGAAAAAAAAAACCAAAAAACAAACCAAACCAACAGAACTGGCATTGTATTTGCATGCTTTTTTGTTTAAGTAAAACTTGTAGCCAAGGGCATTGCTCCCATTATTAAAAAAATCTCAAAAAACTGAAACACACCACAGTACTAAGATCTGGGAGGTAACTTTTCACATTAAGACACACTTCAATTTGAAAAAGAGAGATACTCCACAAAAAGATTTTTATAAAAAAACCAGATTTGAAAGAAAAAATTGGTAATGAAATCTTACTATTCGTATTTGATTTGCTTCTGCAGTTCCAAGAATTTGCATTATCAATTTATTCAGCATCATTGCATAATGGAAGGTTTAAAATATAATCCCAAACCAATTTTAAAACAAATTTTAAAATTTAAATAGGATTTTAGAAAGTAATTACATTATTTTAAAAGTGATCTAAGACATAAAGTATTACACAAATGTAATTCCTACACAACCATTTCAATATTTTGAAGGTTTGTTGGCTGATACTTCCCCTTTCAGATATTAATGAGAGCATACTTTTAAATTAATCTTCACTAAAAATTATCATCTAGGAAACAAAATCTAAGTTTCTCCAGAGTTCTTGACCTGTAATCTCCAAAGTAAGTGAACACCAGGAAAAGCATTTAGGAAAATGTTGTTTGGCCTTAAGCATCACAACCACAGGATGTTTCAAGAGTCTAAGATGGAGTGAACCTCTCACATCTTTGAAAAAAAAAAAAAAAAAAGAACCGACTTTGTGTTGCCCAGGATCCAATTACAGAGAACATATTTTTAAAAGCTGCTGACTGTATTTAAATAGAGTTACATGAAAGGCAAGCACTGTGTTTCAACAATATCGCAGTCCTGCTGGGAAGGACTTCCATTTGATCGATGTATTAGGTTACACAGGTTTTATTTAGTACGTTTCTGCAGTCTTTTGGATCATACTCGACTGTGGTCCTGCCTAACAGGAAATGCATTTCGGTCTAAAGGACTATATAACGCATGTGAAAGATAACAGTTACTTTGTTTTTAAGAATATCTAAGGAGCCCTTCCTCTGAAAAAGGAAGTATTTAAAAGTCTTTCACGCTCGAGAGAAGTTACAGCGTTTTCCTTCCCTCACCCATCAGCGAGGCAGGTTTGGAGTAAACAGCACTCCTGAATGCACCTCTGTCTGATGAGCCCATCACCCAGCGCTCGGTACCAGGCACACGCCGACGATGCGCCAGTGCCTTCGCTCAAACCATCCGGGGGAGTTTTAACAAACACCCCCAAAGCGGCGATCCTCCCTCCCGTACGATCCAGCTTCCCGCTGGAGATGACAAAGCTGGGAACCCAACCTCAAAGCATATCCCGCTACAGGAACTGGTTATCAAGTGTGGAAACCACCCAGCGTCTCCCATCTGTAACTCCTGTAGCGCTTGCCAGATGGGAGAAGCCTCGTTCTTCACCTGGCACCTGTACCAGCTCAAGGAAAGGGGTGGCCGGCAAAACCAACACTTTGGAGCACGGCCCCGGAATGCCACCCCAGACAGGCTCGGCACCGCCGCAAGTGATGAGATTTTGCAACCCCATCAGCCGGTGGCACCCGGAACCACCGCGTGGCGCAGGGGGCAGGAGTCGCGACACTCACGAGACGTAGGCGGGGTAGGCGAAGCCGATGATGTTGCAGAGCAGGGACGCGCCGTATCCCACCACCAGATACACGGCCACGACCCCGAGGATGCCTGAGAAGAGAGCAGAGAGCCGTCAGCGCCCGAGGCATAGGGAGAGGAGGCGCGGACAGGGCGCGGCCGCCCGCGGGGACCCGGCGCCGCCGCGGCCGGGGCTCACCGCTGGCGATGTAGGTGCGGCTGACGCCGGTCTTGCCCTCGATCCGCTCGAGTACGGCGGTCATGCAGTTCTTCTCGTGTAGGAAGCGGTCGAACCGCTGCCGCATCGCCGCGGTCATTGCGCTGGTGCCGCCCGCTCCGCGCCGCAGC
>VZRH01003556.1:158035-203840 GCA_013397555.1 Urocynchramus pylzowi
GATTGGCCCCGGTAGCCGCCGCTCCACCGCCCCCCCGCAGCGCGGCCCCGCCCTCGCCGTTTCCCTGCGCCCCGGCCTCCGCCGCGTCGGGATGAGCCGCGCTTCCCCATGGAGACCAAACGGGCCGAGATCCCCAGCAGCGTCCTGGACGACCTATGCAGGTACGGCCGTGGGGCGGAGGCAGCCCCGGGGCCGCGGTGCCG
The DNA here is from genome assembly GCA_013397555.1 of Urocynchramus pylzowi. NCBI lineage: Eukaryota > Metazoa > Chordata > Aves > Passeriformes > Fringillidae > Urocynchramus > Urocynchramus pylzowi. The sequence continues at coordinate 158,239 of VZRH01003556.1, forward strand.
CTGCTGGTGAAGGGCGGGAAGGGTGCCTACCCCTGCCCGGTGCCCCGCGGAGCGCGGGGCCCGGGATGCTCCAGACATTGAGGGGGTGCGGGGCCACCCGGGCCGAGGGGCGGCTTTGGCCGTCCCGCGACGGCCGGGAAGCGGAAGGACGAGGCTCGTCCCGTTCCCCCTGTGCCCGAGGCTCCGCCCTCCCGATGGAATCCGTCCTGGAAGGGCGGGAAGGCTGCCCGCGGCACGCTCTGGAGCTGGTGCGGGGCTGCTCCGGCGGCGGGCCCGGAGCCGAGTGCACGGGGGAAGTGGAAGGACATTGTTTGTGGGTATTTCTTGCGGGGTTTGGGCCGGAAAAGGTGGAACTGCGTCGGCGGTGTTTGCGCAGGTGAAAGAAGAGCTGTGAGCGTGGGTCTGGCGTGACGTGTAGCCGAGCCCTGATGTGGTGCTTGCTGCTCCGAGCTCTGGTTTCATTTGGAAGGGGTGGCAGGGAGTCCGTTCTGGGAGGTTACCTCTGCTGGGGGGGAACCAGGGTGCGGGAGGAGAGGGAAGAGCCACAGGGACACCCTTCGGTCTGAAGCTGCCCTCTCCTGCTTGTCGGTTCTTTCAGAGTGAAATGCTTTTCTTGTTCCAGGGACTTTGCGTTTCAATTTTCATAAAGCGTGGATTCTGTGTTCTTTAATAGGGGCAAGTTGGTTTCCCCATACGGTCTCAACCTCAGATCATCTGTGATACAGCCCTTCAAACTTACTTTTTTGTAATTTGTCTGTCATTCCCAGAATGTGATGACACAAACTGCATGTGATATTTGGCATGAAATAATCCTTCTATCTTACCACCTCCAAGGGACTCCTTATGACGTATTTATGTAAAAGAGGGTAAGGTTAGTGAAGAGGAAAGATGCCCCACTTACTGTAACTACCGTTTTCAAATGAGTGAAAATGTTCAGAAGTGAGAATACCACAGGAAGGTAGAACTGTCCTACTCAGTATTGTTTTGCACTTGTCTAATGCAAGAGTCAGAGTTTGTGATAGGCATGTGAATTTTCAATTTCTACAAATCTGGCCTCTGCAGCATGTTTGTGTTTCCATTTTGTCTCCTTTGGGATCCCTGCAGAGAGAGGAACTTGCCTTTCAGATCCCTGTTCACATATGACACAAGATTTAAGGCTTCTTCAGAAAATCCAGAGAGGAATTGCAGTGATTACAAAAACGATACAGCCTGTTAGTGCCACTTCCACGGGATGATTGATAGAAGGGCACATGAGTATTTGAATCTTACATTGTAATAGGATCAGTTCCAGTGTCTTACTGTGCTTCTTTTAGATACTGTCATCTTCTATATTAAAAATGGTGTTTTGTATTATAATTATGTTATAAATGTGTTGTAAAAATATCTCTAATTTCCTATATTCATCAATCTACATATAATATTAGTGGGAATTTTGGTAGGAAGTGTCTGGTGAATTTTCCTCTCAAGTTATTAGGTATTGCTAAATGACAAGTTACATGTATCCATGTCAGTTTTTGTCATGCTGCCTTGTGCTATGGAGTTGTTTAACTGAGTAAAGAAGTGGAGTGCAGAGACATAATGTGGGGTTTAGCAGCTTCTTGAAACTCCCTTTGTCTTGTAAACAGGTGCTGTTACCCCATCTTTTGTTTTCACGACTGTGGTTGGTTCACCTTGCTCAAGTAGCCAGATGCTCACCCAGCCACACCCTTCCCCTCTTCAAAAAACATTTGAAAAAGAGCTTTTTCTGCATCCTTGTTTTTCCCAGGGAAACTTCATGTCGGCTTCATCCTTTCATTCTCTACTCTCCCATGCCTCCTACCCTGCAAGCAGCTCAGGGGATGGCGAGTGGGGGCTGTAGTCAGTCTGTAACAGATCCTCTCTGGGGCTCCTTCCCGCTTATGCTTTGCCCCTGCTCCAGTCTGGGATCACTCCTACGAGCTAAGGCTCCTTCAGGACATATCCATCTGCTCCATCACATGATCCTCTACAGGCTATAGGATGGACATCTCCTCTTCCTTCTTCTTCTCCAACTTTGTTGTTTGCACTGCTCTTTCGTGCTGTTTTTTTCACTTCCTCTGCCTGTCTGGTATTTTTGTCCTCAAATGCACTTCCCCACAGGAACCACCATCTCAGGTGCTGCCTCCAGCTGTGTCCCACAGTGTGTCCAGCATTAGCCCATCACTGCCAGCACCTGGCAGCTGTGCCTAGAACAACCTAGAGATGCCTGTAGTTAGCACTTCAGTCACTCCGAGTAACTTAGAAGTTAACTTTTTGATTAATAAGTATCATTGTTTGGCTTTGCTCTTGTTCTCTAAGCCTAATCCCTGGCATGTTCTTACTCCTCTTTGATACTGCTGCATGGTTTATCTTTAGATTTATGTTCAGCTGCAGTGCTGAGGCAAGAAAATATCATCAGTTAGATGTAACATGGACTTCTAAGTTTTTATCTTTTAGTTACAGCAGCTTTATAGATAGGGGATCTTTTCAGCAGTCAGAATAGAGCCTTCAAAAGAAATTGAGAGTGGTAGTGCCAATTGAAAATTGGGAAGTGGTAAAATGTTAATGTGAATAAGGTTATTTATGCAAGGGAGAATCATAGAGTGCTGTGTGTTGAAGAGACCTTAAAGATCATCTCATTCCAGCCCCTCTGCCAAAAGCAGGGACACCTTCTAGACCACATTACTCCTGAACACTTCCAGAGACAACTGGCCATCCACAACTTCTTTGGGCAGTGTGTGCCAGTGCCTAATGACCCTCACAGTGAAGAATTTTTTTCCTATTATCTAAACCTGTCCTTTTTCTCTTTAAAGCCATTCCCCCTTGTCCTGTCACTATGACATTGTAAAAAGCCCCTCTCCAGCTCTCTTGTAGCCCTGGAAGGCTTCAGAGAAGACTTGCTCCAGCAGGTCCCCATCCTCTTTTACTGGGGTTCCAACAGCTGGACATAACACTTCAGGTGAGGTCTCACCAGAACAGAATAAAGGGTGAGAATCACCTCCCTCAACCTGCTGTGCACACTATGTTCCATCAAAAGAATGGGCTGGGAGCTCAGAGTGTTAGCTCATGTCAAGATTCTCATCCACCAACACCCCAAATCCTCCTCGCCAGAGCTGCTCTTCATCCATTCTCTGATCAGGCTGTGTTTACATTGTGCTTGGGACTGTCCCAACCCAGGCAGAGCACCTTGCACTTGACCATGTTGAAATTCATGAGGTTCACACAGACTCCCTCTCAGGCCTGCCAAGGTCTTGAAGGGTATCTGGCCAAGGCCCTTTTTCTGTGTGAAAATTGAATAAGAAGATGAGAAATAAAAGCATAATAAATAAACAAAGCATACAAGGCTACAAACCCAAGAGGAGAAAGATAAGAAGATGAGAATTCCATAAGTAAAGCATACAAGGCTACAAACCCAACAGATGAATGATAAGAAGGGTGGTGGTGAAAACCAAACCTGGCCACTGGTTTATGAGGGGGTATAAGAATGTTCATTCCATCAAGTTTATGTGAGTATGGACCAACTCCTGGAAAACAGGAAAAAAGTGGAGGAATTAGAATGAAAAAATATGTAGACACATACCTAGGAAATCAGAAGTAGACACAATGACAAGAAACAAACCTTTTAATTGCACTAATTGACCAACTGCCAAGAAACCACAGGCATCGCTCCCAGGAATATCAGCCTGGCCTTTGTATCTGGTAGGGCTTTAGACCTGGGGGGATCCCACACTCTGGATTGAGAGGAGTGCCGCAGGAAAAGAGAAGCAGGGAGGGACAAAGCAAGGGTAGGCAGAAAGGGATATAAAGGAGACTGGCTGTAAAACTGGGGCAAGTTAGTACACTTCTCTGTCTGACCCTTCTGCCCAAGTGTCACAGACTGTCCTACCTTACATCTTCTTAGTAAATATTTATTTTTGTCTGGATAATTCCACTCTCTGCCCCTTGTATATGTGTGCCGCAAGGATTACGTGCCAGCTGCTGATGGGAGCTGTGTGTGAGATTGGGCAAGGTATCAGCTGCTGGAGTGAGGGAGCAGATCTCAGTGCCAGCCACTCCCAGGAAGGGGTCTCAGCTCCCAGTGTCTGGAGTGGCAATGATGTGTGTCCTGGAAACCAGCTTTTGTGGGGGAAGTGGTGTGAGTGAGGTGAGTGAGGGGCAGAGCACAGGCAGCTGCAGCAGGACTTTGGGTCACTCCCCATGCGCTGGGTGGGAGGGGACAGGTGTCTTCCCCAAACCATCATGCACGTGTTCTCACTAGCAAACTTCAAACTGGACCACCTGGTGGGGCAAGAACATATGTGATGAGTGTGGGGGTTTGGAATCTGGGCAGGGCTATGGGGTGGGAAAGAAGACCTGTGCTAGTACTTGGGCGACCTGTAAGTCTGGGGAGTATCAGGTGTGTACCTGCACCAGTGACCTTCTGCCTCTGTCCTTGGCCAGAGTGCCTTAGAGAGGCAACCAGTTCTGAGATCCTATGACAATTTATACTTTAACTCAGATTTTAAGTAAAGATACAGTATTTCTGCTTTGAGGAGTGATGTTATGCACTTTTGGAATTTAGCTGGTTGCACTCAGGAGCTGAATGTCAAAGATCTCCATCAAATGATTTAAGTTCAGTGGGGTGTATGACCTAAAGTTCCTAAAATGGAAGTTATGCTTTTGATACAAATATAAATAAATAAAGCTTCTTCTGCTTAACTAAAATGGGCTATCACACAGTGCTGCTTAAACTTTTATCTCAGTGACTCTGTTTGTGTGCCAGTATCTGGGCTAATCCCAATTATCCATGTTCAGTTTCAGACTGAGGAAATTTGAGGATCATATTGAATTTTAAAATCTATATAAATTATTAGTTTACTGTGGTTTTAAGTGAAAATAGATAACTATGTTCAACTTGTGTCCTGAAAAAATTAGCACTGAAATATCTTATCAGAGTTTGCAGATATTCTTTAATGAATTTGTAAAAATGCTTTCATTTTTGTAATGCAGCCATTTAAGTAGGTTGTCTTCACACTCCCTGTTTTCACAACAGTTAATTTACTTACTATTTTGTAACTGATGTTTCTGAAAAATCGTAACAATCCATTTTCCTTCTTGAATTTAAAAGGTGTATTTTACTTTGTAAAAACTTTTTACTGTCCTTGTGGAATATGAGGAGGATCTGGTGGTCTGTTGGTATGTGCTAATGGATCAAGATTTGTAGTGTTGTTGTGTTTTATTGTTAGCTGTATTTAAGTCAGTAGATTTGGCTAATCTTACTCTTTTTCTTTCCTGGCAGCCGATTTATTTTGCACATTCCAAGTGAAGAGAGAGACAATGCAATCAGAGTGTGTTTTCAGATTGAACTTGCCCATTGGTTTTATTTGGATTTCTACATGCAAAACACACCAGGATTACCTCAGTGTGGGATAAGAGACTTTGCTAAAGCTGATATCCTTTTTATGACTCTGATTATTTTCTGTCTCAGTGGTAAAGTGCAAACTGAATATTGTTAACAATGTTTCATGGTATGATAACGTCAGTTCATGTGTTAATGATTAAAAGTTAGTATTGCTAGGTATGTGGTGTTACTGAGTTCACTGCTTCCATAATTTTGTAGCACCACAAAAGAGATGTTTCTTGGACTGCTAAAGAACTATGGAAAATTGTCCTTTTCTGATGGTTGAGGATTTTTTCTCATGGTTGCACTTTGCATGCTAGGTTGATTTCAAGGGTGAGCTGTTGGTGCTCTTCAAACTGAACTCCTTCAGTTCAAACTTCAAACTGAATTAATGGTTTAATTAATTTTCAAGTAACTAGTGACATAAATGTTTGAGTAGTTGAAGGTGGTATATGTTCTGCCATAGGCAGTGGTATGTATTTGTTGGGAGTTTCTGTAGGATAGAAACTGCATTTTTACTGAATTCAAATGGTTGGCCTCTGCTTTTTTTTTATTGCTTGCAAGGGCTGCTGGAATGTGTACTATCTAGTCCTTGCTAGAGAAAACTTTGTGGCTTTCATCAAGCAAGCATTTTAGTTTTGACCTTGTCCCGTATGTTCTTGATGCAAGATTGAAATACTGCTTCCAACTTAGAGGAGAATTTTATTCATGGTTCCACATGTTTCCACCAACATTCTTATCTGTTGGTTTCATAATATATATTTACCTTGAATCACTAAAGCTTTTAGCAGTAAACTGTAAAAAAAATATGGTCTTATTCTGTTGGTTGATGTTATGCTGTTATTTTGTATTTGTTTTTAATTATAAATGTATTTTCAGACCAACAAAATTCTCTTAGTAATTGTAGGCAGTGCAGAAAAAATGCAGTGTAATAGATGTTATATATTCATTACATATTTCCCTTTCCAGCCCATATTTGCCACAAATATTAGTTCTGCTGCAGTGTTTTTTTAAGTAGTCTGCTGTGGAGTATTTTTTTATTGGTAGTATAATATATGTAATATATAATATTAATACTTTGATTAAGGACTTGCAGATTTTCTCTCAAAATTTTAGAGTTATAGATGTTGTTTATTTTTTCTCTGCATAGGGAGTTTTGGTAAAGTGTATTAGAATTTAGATTTCTGTAACTATATGTCATTAATTTTTTAAATTTATTTTTGGGTTTTTTTGCATAATAAATACTAGGAAGATAGGATTCTGTGCCATAATCTTAAGAAATGATTGTGGCAAAATTTATTCCCATTTATTTCAAACACAAGGAACTGAAATTTTTTCTGTCTTGCTCGCTTCAAAATTAAGAAAATGTGTTTGCAAATAATACATACTCAAAATAACTGTTATGGGGTTACTTTTTTCAACATTACCTTTCTTCAAACAAGCAGCCTTGTGCAATATTTTTTCTTCCTGGTGTTTGGTTGTTTTTTTTTTTTGGGGGGTGTCTTTTTGTGTTTGCTTGGTTTTAGTTTTTTGTTTTGGGGTTTTTTTTCACTTATTTAGATTGCTTTGTATAGGAATTGCCAAATTACTTGCTGCACTCTTTCAGTGTTTGGTAGTGGATTATTTATAATATTTTTTTACTTCCAAGAGAATCTATCTTGAAAGGACTTAGGGGAGGGAGTGTTTATTCTAAATTTGGAGTGAATATCTTTTGTATTCAGTGTGTGCTTTGGAACTGGCTGCTTAAGTTTATCTTCCTCAACGTGCTGCTATACTCTTCAATCACTGCCCCTTTTTATTGCCTCAAGGTGAAGATGTACAAAAGGTTTTAGATGAGTGGAAAGAATACAAAATGGGAGTGCCAACCTATGGTGCAATTATCCTTGATGAGACACTTGAAAATGTAAGTATGGAAATAGTTAAGGATTGTGAATAGTGAAGGACTGTCTGGAGGGAGGGATGGTGTATGCTGGCAGAAGTAATTTTTTGTTGTTTACATTTTTCTTCTGAAGAAATTTATGTTTTCTGTCAGATTCGCAGAGATCTGACAGTTACTTGATGTTGGTGGCTGTGTACAGAAATATAATATGTGAGTCAGTAAACACACTTCTGTGTGCTTTCCTTCTCAGATTTTATTTTTTTGTTCTGAGTTACATGATTTTGTCAAATATTTCACCTTTCTTGCTAGAACACAGCAAACCTAATGGTTTCCTTCCTTGAGGCTAATATATTCTTTTGGAGAATGAAGGGATGGTGGAAGGAAGACATTTAATGAAATTGGTTAGAACACCTGCATGTTTGACAGTTGCATTCCCTTGTATTTTGTAGGTTCTTTTGGTTCAGGGCTATTTAGCAAAATCTGGTTGGGGATTTCCAAAAGGGAAAGTAAATAAAGAAGAGGCACCTCATGACTGTGCTGCTAGAGAGGTAAGTTATATCAACTTCTTTAAGATAAAGAAGTGAAATTTTGCTGAAATCAGGATATATGTGTTGGGTGAAAAGGCACTTTACTTAAGTAATCCTGTTATTGAAATCGTGTGAATAAATAGTCTGTTCTTGCAGTTATCTTCTGATGTACCTTCTGGTGCCTTTCTGAGTTCCAAAATGGTAATCAAGGTTGAGGTTATATATTAAAAAAAACAAAAAAAGGTTTATGTTTCACATTCTTTTCCAGTAATGTGCTGAATGAAGTGAGTACTATTTTTAAAGTTCTCTCCTGAACTGTGAATTTACATTTCGGTATTACTTATCGTGCTTGGGAAGTCTTATGTAATTTATGACTTTTGGTGTATTAATTTCAAGGGTCACCATAACTGTAAAAACGTGGAGAAATGGGAATTCAGTCTATGTACACTGGTCTGTGTAAAGAGGCTAAAGAGCTGAGTTGGAGGTTGTAGAATTTTATGTAAAAATTGTGAAGAACTTCACTTTTATATTTTTCAGTTATGTTCAGGATCAAGAATCAATGTATATTGCAAGGAAAATCTGAAAAATAAAATAATCTGTGGTATTTATTGCTCCTGGAGACCTAGATATGTAGTGAAGTTGTGTATTCAAAATGGCCTGTAAAAGAATATTACTGGTACAAATTCAGTGTTCATTCAATATAATTCAGCATAATAATACATCCAGAGTTTTTGAGAGAGAAAATTAAGGTGAGGGAAAGTAGTATGATGCATTTAGTGTTCTTCAATTGGACTGAATCAGTATCTGAGAAATCATAGGGTTTTGGGGTTTTTTTGGCTTGTTTGTTTTAAGTATACCTATCAAGGATAAACTAGAAAGCTAATTCAAGAAGGAGTTACATGAAGTGTATCTTCCTCTTTACTTCAAGTTATGCCAGCAAAAGCATTAAAGGGGGCACAGTTATACTGGGGGAAAAAATCTTTTGACAGTGTTGTTAATTTGGAAAATCTGTTTAAATTTCACTAGTGAACAGCACTATTGTTATCATCTTTTTTCTGTCAAGTTAGATTGTCATTGTATAGATGGATGGATAGACTGACAAAGTATTTTATATCTGAAATAAATCTTTCAACTTCTTTCACTGGAGTCAGCACAGGTCTGAAACCATAGGCTGCATCTGTGTAAAAGCTAATTGAAGAGGTCTTCACCTGGCAGTGCCTACAGAGTTCAGTAGTACCTCAGAAGTTGATGAGGACTAATCCCATCCATATTAATAAATCCCTACATGAAGGTGTAATAGAATTGTTTCAACTTGTATTACAGGTTTGCAGTTTCAGAGAAATCTAAAGCATGTAGATAGTTTTTCTATTTCTGAGCAAACCTCTATGTGTAAAGGCTCTATGTGTTTTTCCTTGCAGCTTTCATGGATATATCTGAAAAATAGTCATTCCTTCACTTGTGTAATAGGTTGTGAAAGGATAACACTGAATACACACACACACTAATTTAATCTAATTTCATCACTTCTCAGGTGTTTGAAGAAACTGGGTTTGACATAAAAGATTATATCTGCAAAGAGGACTACATTGAGCTGCGAATCAATGATCAGTTAGCACGGCTGTACATCATTCCTGGAGTTCCCAAGAACACGAAATTCAACCCCAAAACTAGAAGGGAAATTCGGGTATGTGCTACCTTGTCTGAATCTATAGGAACTTTGCAGAGGTTGATTTTTAAAGCCAGAAGTGTGTAAAATAATGAACTCACTAAGCACAATGAACACTTTAAATGCTAGGTACCAGTGGCATCTCTGCACTGTAGGGTTTTCTGTTGACTTCTTGCAGCTCACCTGCTAGTCTGATACTTGACCATCTGTCTGACATCTCCATTCATCATGAAAAGACAATAGAGCATGCTGCTAAAATACAATTCTCCTCTTATTTTCTTGTAGGTGGTGTATATATTAATAATTTCATATTATTCCTAGTTACAGATGCAAATATACTCTCAAGTTGTAATTATTAGTTGGGGACATGCAAAAACCTACATATCAAAAGCACAAACTAAGGATTGTTTTCTTTCTTTCATGGCTAATACTGTCAGATTTAAAAATAGTACATTTTAGGGAGGAAGTTGGGAAGGGGACAGAAAAAGTTAACTATTTTGGATGTATTGTGTACCATTAGGCTTTTAAAAGGTATTGTGAAAGGGAAAGACAAAGGCTCAGGTAGCAACTTGTTGGAACCTTTGTCAGTGGTATCTGTAATCTTTGACGTTTGAATATTTTCTTCCTTTATGGCAATTCAGTTTAAAACGGCTATATTTCCATGCAGATTGTGTCACTAAACAGGGCATCTTGCTTTCTAAATAAGGAAAGTATTTGACTGGACAGGACTTAATTTCTTGCATTAGAGACCTGTTTCTTTTAAAATATGACATAAGATGAAATTTGAGGGTTTTTTTAAAATATACAGTAAGTATGGTACTTTGTAGAACAGTGACCATTTGTGTGGGAGTATTGAAGAGTTCTTGCACTGACAGAGTTTTGAAGCTTTGTCTTCATCTGATCTAATGCCACCAGGCAGGCTGGTTTTGTACTCTCTGTAGAACTATACTGAAGTCTTCTTTGGTTTGTAATTTATTTCCATAATTTGCATCTTGTCTGGACCTGGGGCTTTCAGAGTAGATTCTGTGATAGCAAACCTCATGTGGGTTCTTCTACACTGTCTGTAGTCAGAATTCCTGATTTTGTTCCCCATTCTGCTAAGTATACAGTTTTAACTATTAAAACTATAACATATAAACCGTAACACAAATCCTATCCTATCCCCATGTTTTTTTTCTTTTATAACAAAATCTGAAACTTAATGTCAAATTTAACACCCTTCTTACTTTTAAATGGGTATTGGTGGTCCAGTATTGATTACACTTTAAGTAAAAAGTTTTTGAAAGTTATTCAAAGCCTGTACATTTATTTATGGCATTCTGTGTGCAGTGGTTTGGTTGGCTTGTTTATGAAACTCTTATTCAGAATTTAGTTGCTGATTAACACCTTTCATATTTTAGGTGCGATATCATGCAATGAGTTTGTGGTGTACCATCTGCTACTGTAGTGGCAGTTGGAAGAGTTAATTAACCTTTTGTGAAAAACACTGTTGTGGCCTGTTAATTTAAGTCTCCCATAGTAATTTTTTTAATTAAGGGAAATAATTGTGGCTGATACACATTTGTAAAATTCTGCTAAGGCTACAATAGAGGGTATTGTTATTTTATTTCTTGTTTTTCTAGAATATTGAGTGGTTTTCCATCGACAAATTACCATGCCACAGAAATGACATGACCCCAAAGTCCAAGCTGGGTTTGGCACCTAACAAATTTTTTATGGCAATTCCCTTTATCAGGTATGTTTGAGATGAGACAAATGCTAGGCCAGGGTCTTTCAGACAACTTTAAGTTCTTTAGATTTGTTTTGGTAAGTAGATCTTTTTGTACTACTCCTTGCTCACAGGCCATTGAGGGAATGGATTTCCCGAAGGAATGGAGACTCCTCAGACAGTGACAATGGTTTTTCATCTGCAGGGAGCACACCCTCTAAGCCCAACTTGGAAAAAGCTAGGTAAGAACCAGGTCAGTTTAAAATCTCCGTATTCTTTCTTACAAAACACTAGTCATACAAATATGACAATATTATACAATGACAATTTTATACAATACTGCTTGTCCTTTTCTCTTTCTCCAAGGATTTGTGTTCCAGTAATAGGAACACAAATAGCAGAAAATAAGCATAGCCATATATCACAGACTTGTAAGTAAAGTGAGAACTTAATTTATGTGATGATACACAGGTGTCAGAACTGAGATTATTTCCTCAGTCTTGTTTATGGGAATCAAAAAAACCCAGAAGCTAAAGCAAGTAGATAACCTCCAGTGCTTTGAGTTTAATATTTTTGGCCTATAGTTCTGCACAGGAAAAGTAGGACTCTCCAAAGCAGGACTGTAAAGTACTCTAAGAAGTGGCTAGCTAGATAAAACCTATGGGAATCAGCAGGGGAACATGTGCTGCTGGCTTTAGATTCAGCTGAGTGGAAAGTGGTAGAGCAAATGTCAAAACCTGTAGTCCCTATGAGAGGGACTAATTTGAGCCAGGGCAACACCAATGCTGAGAACAACAGGACAAATGTTAATGTGGACTTGGCCTCTTGTCTGTGGAGAATGCAAATGGCAGTGAGCATTATTAGAGTTTCCATACTAGGCTACCTAAGAGTGTCTTCCAGATTGTTCTCAAAAAGCAGAAATTTTTTTCATATTTGTCTTCTGCTCTCAGTAGATTTGAAGTTGTGTTGTAAACTGTTTTTGTTTTCCTGTACTAGATCCAAACTTCGCTGTAGTCAACAGGTGTTTACAGATGGCTTTTCAGGAGAGCACTTGGTGAAGCCAAAACAGCCACAGAAGCCATATAATCAGCCTGAGGTGTCTGAAGTTTTGAAAATAAAAGTAGGTTGTTTCTTAGGCAAGCATATACATCTGGACAGGTGTCTTTGTTCATAAGGGTTTCCTCTCTAGGACAAAACCAGTGAATTTCATCACCACAGAATGCAAAAACAGAAACATAGGAGTGGGGGAATACTCTTAGGAATTCTTTGATTTGTCTCACACTAGAAGGGGTGGTATCAAGTAGAAACTGTTGTTTCATGTACAGATAGTAATTATAATTAGTACCTGCCATTTTGCTGTTATCTCTAGTGTATCTGCATCAGTGCATGGAAATCCACTGAGCCGAATTGTGTAATAATTCTGTCATATTCAGTGCAAGTGAGAATGAGTAACAGTTGATGGCCCTGTAGCTTGAGTGTATGTTTGGATAATTTCAGTGGGCTTCAGTTTTTCTGCAAAATAAACTGTTTACATGTTTTGAAGTTACTTGGAGGGAAGTTTTAGTTACTAAGTAGGAAATGTCAATGCAATAATGTCCAATTCTGTGATTTAAACTCTTCCTTCTTCTTATTTTGGATTTAACAGCAGAGTCAGAGCCTGAGGAACAACGGAAGAAAGCAAAATCAAGACACTTCCAGCCAAAAGAAGCGAACAAATGGACTGCACAGTCAATCATTTAAGCAAAACCATACCTTGGTAAGAAACACACAGTGTCTGTGTCAGTTATAGGTTGCAGTAGTGCTTAACAAATGTCCCGGACAATGTCCTGCTGAAACAAAGTAGAGTGCCTATCTATCAAGAGTATGTTTGGTCAGAGTATTTGATACATGTTTGTAGATGTGTAACATCTTGTGTGCATATACAACTATAAACAAGCATACCAAATTTTAAAGTTTGCAAAGTTAGAAGTAGTTTTAGCTGTTGAAAATTTGTCAGCTGTTTCATTACACAATCCTGCAGCTTTCCACGTTCCTGTCATGTAAAAGCCTTCTGTGGTGTGTAGTAATTACTCAGTGTAGTACACATCTTATTTATTCATGCGTGATGTTTTACTGTAAGTGTGGGGTTTTGTTACGCAATGCTTAGAAAGTGGTGATATAAATACTTATTATTTCCCTTCTCTCCAGCAAAAAATGTTAAGACACAGACTTGGCTTGGATGCCAGAACCTCATATAGTTTTTCAATCATACAGTAGAGCTAGTTACAGCAGTTTGTAAATTCCAGTGTCACACTCTGTGTTTTACTTTCCCTTGCAGTTACTAATTGTGTTTGTCCAGTTCTCAGTGGGAGCTGACTCACCGGGCTGTGCTCTATCTTATTGTAGAATGTGCTTTTGATTCCCTGTTTTTTATGGCTCTTCAGTATGCTTAGTTGGCTCTTGTGCAGCAGTGAGCCCCCAGTTCTCTATGCAGCTCAGCTGACTTGTCCAGGCTTTAGTTTTTCTTGTTTACAGGCTTTAAACTAGATTCTTCCCATTCTGGCTTGTGGTTATTGCCTTCTTTCTCTTATTCATGTAGACTTACAGAAACCCTAAACTTGTCCTAAAATCCTCACTGCATCAAGAAATGATTAGTTGTGTTTGAGTCTGAGTCTAGAAGAGTGAATTGACTGCCTGGAAATTTAGATGGATAGGAAAAAACTGTAATGATAATCTGTAAGATCTTCATGGAGATAACTGTTAATGCTCCACAGTTACTTTGTAGGTTTTTCACAAACTTTTCTAAACATTTCTCTTTTTCTGTTTCACTTGTGTTTTCATGATGGTCAGTCTTTTGAAGTTTAAATATTTTGTGTCCAGTGATAATTTTCTGATGTAATTTGAAGGCCAGGAAACTCTTAATTTGCAGAGAGTGCAAAAAGCCATTTTTTTTTTGTATTGGTGTACTTACAGCAGCAATATCTGGGGCTAAAACAACTCCTCCCTGGAGAGTTTTGAGTTTGTGTCTCTAAAGCATGTTAATTTAATTGGCAGTAGCAGCATGTTTACAAATACATTCCCTTTGCCTCTTTTGGGACAAGCTGATTGAAGAGTGGGCTTATGCATGCACAACATCGATTCCGCACCATCATATGCAAGACTCTTCCATTTTAAAACAGGAAGTACTCAAAATTTTCCCCTAGAAGTCTGCATGTTACAAATGTTTTAGTGACTGTTAAAACGTTGCATGATTCTGAAAGACTGGTGGATTTAAAGCATGTTTGCTACATCAAGTAACCTGACAGAATTAATGCTGAGTTAGAGGTAAAATAATTCAGACGTGAGGTGTGTCAAAGTAAACCAGCATGCCTGTTAAGATTATGCTGAAAATATAATGCCACTTCTTTATCCAAAATGTGTAATGTATGGTCATTCTCTTCGCCAGAAATGTGAAAAAAGGCTTAATCCAAGAAGACTTCAAGATAACTTTGAAACAGGCAAGTGCAGTCAGAATTTTCATCCACTGTCCTGTGCTACAGGCTGAAGGCACCTGAATGATGGTTGAGGGCTTTTCCTCATGCCAGCCTTCCAAATCTTATAAAGCCATGTTTTTCCAAGGTAGTCTGAGGTTTTGTTTGTTTTTTAATTAAAAAGATACTGTTTCATGTTGGTCTTGCAGTTCTTCTCTTTAATTATTAATACTGACTGATACACCAGGTGGCTGAGTAAAAAAGTAACTAAAGCTAGTTTAGAAAAATAGCATCTGAGTCAACATGGTGCTGGTAATTGAGTGTTGTTTTAAGGCTTTCTGTCCTGCTAGTAATAAGCTGCAGCAGAGTGCACACACTTCTTTACTTACTGCTCAGGAAACAGTGCCATTTTTTTTCTCCTTATTAAGAAATGGCTATTGAGAAAAGAAACAGTATTATATGTGTAAAATATATGTATATGTATGTGGTTATTGAAAGTGTTTCCAGATTGCAGTGAATTTGAAGATTCTAGCCTCTAGACAACTTGTAAAATATGGCTAGTTTGAGTTACTTTCTTCTGTTTATGACCGAGCATACAGGTTTTGTTATAAATATTAACTGAATATATGTTTGAGGTATGGCTTTGTGTTGTTATTGATATTTTTATTGCCCATTTAAAATTTGTTTCATACTTTTTTCTCTTTAAGCAGAAGCAGCATACGAGATGTGTTGTTCCAGTGAAGACACACTGCCAGAACATGTAGATGGACATTCTGTGGCATGCAATGGCCATTACAAATTTGTTTTTTCATCAAGAGCTTTCTTGAGTTTCAAGTTTGACCATGATGCCATAATGAAAAGTTTTGACCTCTGACAGCAAACTTATTAGGAGTAAGAATCAGACTTGCCTGTTGCAATTGAGGGGGTTTCTTATCCAGCCTTACTCTTTCTCAGGAGTTTTTTATTTTGTTTTGTTTGTTTGTTTTTAAATGCAATGCAGGGACTGACTGCTGGTTTGGAAGGGTTTGTTCTCTTTGCAGTATGGGAGTGGCATAGTCAAGTGTTGCACTTTAAATGCAGTCTAGCCTTTGTCCACAGAAGTACCTTTCCAATGTTCAGTTCACTTGTTCCTAGCTGTGCATTAGAGGGCATTCTTTTTACTTGTGTTTGATTTTTTTGTGGTTTAAAAATTTTTTTTCTTTGTAACTTACCGTGTGTTTTGTAGAATGTCATTGACTTTTTTTTAACTGTTGGAGTACACCAGCTTACTAAGCTTTTAACTGTTCTGATGTAAATTATTGGACTTGTTTGTCATTATTTTGTAGAACATTGCAATATTATGCAGTGGCAATGAAACTAATTCTCAGAGGACACCTCTGTCCTAGTGATTTTGAAACCAAGTTGCACATTTCAAACCTAGTCTCAGCCTGTCATCCTTTCTCTGTACTGATTGTTTGCCCCAAATACCTTCCCTCCTTTACACTGATAGTTTTTGTTGGCTGGCAATCACTAGTACTTGAGTCAAATCTATAGCATGTTGACTTTTTGTACCTACTCTTCCTTGGTCTTCAATAATGACATTCAAACTGGGTAGAACTCAGCCTTTCAAAGTGTCTAACTTAGCTCTTGTGCACTGCCCACAGCTCCATAAGAAGTAGTTACAAAGCAGCTGCTTGCAAAGAAAGAGAAGCTTAAACTTGTCTGTGAGAGGTAACTTGTGTAGAATTTATACTGAATGTAAAATAAGCCTCTGTAGATCTCGCTGAGGAGGAAGGCAGGTGCATGGGTAATAGAGGCATTGTGTGACACTGAACAGCTTAATCAGGCTTCCAATAACTATTCCAAGGGTGTTCAGTATTGTATTCTGTGCTGTTGTCCTCAGATCTCTTGTGTAGTGTATCTGCTCTGTATATATCCAATAGTATTGAATTGCACTTGCAGTTGCAGATCATTTAAATGATCTAGCCTCAGTCATTTTCAGCTACAGTGCTTTCTTAGGAAAAACATGAAAGATGGGGTGGGGATGGAGGGGAGGAACAAAAAACCTGTAAGAGTTGGGGTGATGAGCTGTTACATCACCTGCAGGTCAGTGGGTTTTGAGCATCTGCGTTGCAGTGGAGAGAAATGCACTGAAATAATTTGTCACAGCAGCTTGTGATAGCAAGCATGTCCCAGATTTAAAAATGGACTTTTCTCTAGAATAGAGGTAATTGATAACTTGATAGGTTGAATGAACTACACCCTTGTAGTGTATCTACATGCACTGAGTTTTTATGCAACTCATATATGTCATCCAAAACCAAAATCCTGGTCTTCCTTCCACCACCCTACTTCATATACCCTACCTAGTGTTTTCCTCAGAAATAGCTTTAGAACTTTCTCCTGGTTTATTCACCTGTCCGGCACCAGGTGATGTGGAGCTCTAATGCTGTAATAATTTTGGCCATGGGAGTGTTCAACTTCTGTATCAGTCAACAGGAGAAATGGATTACACCATTTCCTCCTTCTGGAGGACAAGGGTTCTGAGGGCCTTGTTTTTCAAGACCAAATTGTGAAATAGCTCAATCTAGCTTTGACTCACTTTTTTTTCTTTTTTTTTTTTTTTTTTGTTTTTTCTTAAACTTATCCAAAGGCCATACAATGACAAAGAAGAGTAATTGAGAGGGTAGGATAATGCTGGAGGAGGTTATGTTACTCAGCTTCAGGTGAAAACTAATCTTTAGTTACTTCTTTGTGCTATTTTAGTTGATTTCCCAGCAAAAGTGCCTTTACACATGGTGAGGCAGAAGTTTGTATCATATCCTGAGGCTGCTACTGCCTGTGGAGCTAACAGGAATCTCCTAAGGCATAATTAAATAACGGGCTGTGGAAATCTTTTTATAAATAAGTTGACTTTTCAGATAAATTAGTTATAGATAATTTAGTGCTCTGTGAAATAATGGGGATGTTGATGAAACAGTGAACTTGGAGCATCTGTCATCTGTTTGAAGTCCTGTCCCAGGCAAGAGGAAGTCTTTAGAACAATAGAAGCATGTTCTATGAATAGGAGATGGTGGCTGCCCTCTGTTTACTGTGTAATTTTTTTCTTCTTAGTGAAAGGTTGGTTGAGTATAAGAGACATTGGTTGCTTCATTAAGCAACCCAAAGTGAAGCTTATACATATGTCATTCATTTTAGTAAACCTAGCCTTAATGTGAGTTGCAAATAAATGTGATAAATATGCAATAATTTACTTCTTTGTATAAGGGTACAGTTTCCTGTAGTAGCATTGCTTTCTGCTTTCTTAGTAAGGTTTATCATAAAACTATGTAAATATGGTGGCATGTGATCCACTTGGTGGGCTCCAACATGCCTTGCACCGTGAACATTTTGTTTACTGTTGTTTATGTTCTTATTTCACCATCCCTTTATAATTGTATTTCTAAGTTTAGAAGTACTGTTTACATTATCTTCCATAAAACAGTGAAGAACTAGCAAGTGAGATATAGGCTTTAGTTCTGTGAGTTTTTACTTTACAGGAGCTAGACACAGGGAAATAGGAACTGTTTGCATGTCCTACTCGAGAGCTGGTGTTGAGATACTTGAAAAACAAACACTGTCAATGTGAGAACGCTGCCATGTTAGGGGTTATTCAGATGATGTATGGTCAGTCAATGTTCTTGGAATCAACTTGCAGAGTAAACAAATATTTAGCAAAAAAACCTACAGCTGTGTGGTGCTAGGAATCTGGTACTAGTGTGCAGTTTCCAGTACTACATCAACTCCCTGCTTTAGCATGAGGTTTTTAGCATCTCTCCTCAGAATGCTTCCATACTTTGACCTTGGACTGAAGAGTGGCCTGCCCAGTTAGCTAAGTGACTGAAGTGCTGCTGACTTCAGCTCCTTGATGTACATCATCCAGCTTTTGAAAGTAACTGTCTTGCATAGTTTGAAGTCCGGCAACAGTAGTTCTAGGAAGGAGAGGGGGACACAGCTTTATTTATTGCACAATCAGAGTATTATTTTTTAACACAATGTAAATTCTTTAGACCAAACATGCATAAATTGTTTCTAATGAAATTTTGGGCCTAATCACTGTTCCAGGCTTCTGTGCTGTGCTTCAACCTTCCTGAACTAATTTGGTGATTTGAGAACAATATGTAAGTGATTTTCTTTCACCTACTTGTGGCTGTTACAGATGTAACAGTTCCTTTTAAAAACAAGGCAAGCTTTGGGTCTGGCTACTTCTAACATACTTGCTCTCAGATTGTAATTTCAGATAAGAACACAGTTCTTCCAACCTTTACTTAATGAGGTGATTTGCTTTTGCCATTATGGTGTGAAGAGCAAAGAGTCTACATTGAGAATCCAAACTCCAATATCCTGTGGTGCAAGACAGCACTGCTCCTCCAGGGGTCACTGGCTGCCCAGTTGTGGGGTCAGTGGGCTGCTTAATCCTCAGGTACTTGGGGTTTTATTACAAATTCTGAGCAACAGGTTTCTTTTCCAGAGGTAAAGCCAGGTGCCTTCATGTTTGAAGTTAGGAGGTTATATTCTAAATGTGTTAGGAAGCTCATAGTTATTGAGAATTAGTAGTATAGTCTCTCTTGTTGATATTCATTTCTGTAAATAAATCAATTTTAAGTCTTGCACTGTAAATGTTAAATAATCTGGTGCTTATACACAACTTCATAATTTCAAATTGTTTTTGTTACTACAATATTTCAGCTTTTGAAACAACCAAAATTATTTAAGATATGGTAAATTTATACAAACTAACTGAAGGTGCTTTTACAGTTAATTAGACTTAGAAACTCTTCCATAATAGGTTTTTGTTCATATGCATTTATAGCAATAGTGTAGTCAAGAATGGAAGTAGGCTAAATGCTAGTATTTGCACTGTTCTTAATCCCATACATAAGCACTGATAGATGCAGTAGGATTTGTGCTGTGTGTGCATTTCACTTTTTCTCGTAGATTGTGAACTTAAAAGGAAGTCAACAATGACATTGGCCATATTCAAGATTGTACCAGAGGAACTATTCCGGATTGGTAGCAGTAAAATAAAATACTTGGGGTTTGTCTTTCCTTTGAAAATGTTAGGTTTAGCAAGACTTAACTTTTTGTACAGATTCAGCTTTACAGAAACCCTTATCTTTAAATTGTTCTCAACTCTGGCTGCTTTTGGGAAGTCAAAAGTGTCTTTGAGTTCTCCTTCAATTCTTCCAGGAAAAAAAAAAAAAGCTTCCTTTTAAGTAGTTGTTAACATTTCAAAGAGTACAGAATGTTTAAATTTGGAAAGGTCTCTATGAATTTTACTGAAAACAGAGTATTTTGTAATTTCTAAGCATTTATATTGTTGATCAGAAGAACTAGCTTCTTGTTTCCAGTATGGGCAACAGTTCAGTGCCTTCAAAAGAATGATTACAGCTCATGGAGCATTAATCATTTTAAAATAAGGCATTTGTAGCTTTTTAAGAAAACATATCCTGCAAAAACAGTTCTCTATGACACATTTCCAATGGTGAGAACTTTGCAAATTTTTTTAAGCATGTTTGATCAAAATTACTAAACTGTGGGGATGAAATTTGTATCTTACTGGTTGGGTACATAATTTTGTTGTGCAGAAAATGTACGGAAAACTGCATGATTAAGAGCTCTCAGCAAATACTTCTCACTCCAATACTTGCAACAGAACTTTACTGTGTCTGCATGGCACTGCACTATGTGGAAGTTTAACTTCATCCCTGAGGAGCAGTTTAGTTGGGTTTGCAAGGCACGTTTACCATTAAATAAAAAGCAAAACAGACCCCCCCCAGAAGAAGGTGTGGGGTTGTTAATTCAGGCACAATGTTCAATTGGTGTTCATGTTCCAGGACCCGGACTTGGGTATTGCTTCCAAACAACGACACTTTTCAGGGCAGAACTGCATGCCTTGCAGAAAACAGGAGCCAGTGCTTTGTGGTGTGGCTCAGGCATGAAGGGTTACGTCTTCCTCCTGTTTGTTAAAGCTCAAGAACTCAATCTATTTTCCTCTGTGTGTAAGTGGCACATCGGTGCTCATTAAGTAGAAAGTACGTACAGCTAAAGAGTTAAAATCATTACAGATTTTATACAACTTCCATTATGTTCTTTTGAAGAAAGTTTGCATTAGTCAACTCTTAAATTGTATTAAGTAGAATCTGTAACTACCTGTAACACCTACTGTACTGACGATTGTGATTTTGTTTGTTATAAATTGATTAAAAACTGAAGCACACCATTTAGAAGACTATGACTAAGTTAGCATTTTCTTCTATATTTTTTCCTCTGTAAAATTAAATTACTTTATAAATAAATGTATTGAAGTACTGAAGTATGAACATAAGGATTGCTGGTCATTGTGGAATGTGATGCCTCTGCTGCTGGTACAGGTTATTCTTTCACTGCAGAAATTTACGTGTTGCCTTAAGCCAGCAGTGATTATATCTCCTCTAGCCAGGAGAGGAAGTATTTTTTAAAGTCAGCTGTAAAGGTGGATGCCATTCAACACAATGGAAAAAAAATAAAATGTGTTAGACAAACTGGAGAAAGGAAGTATGTGAACTTTAATCAGTGCTTTTAGAATATTTATGTAATATTGAATATTTTGCTTTCTTTTTGTTTTGGTCCATGTAACTTATTATTAAAAGAACTGGACATGTGGTAACAGTTTCACATGTACCCTTCTATTTCCATAAAGTGTTCATTGAAGATGTAGAGGCTACTGATGTTCTTGAGCCCAGCTAAAACCTGTGGCCAGATCTGAGTTCTTAACAACTTTTTATGGCTCTGTTAAGTGAACTTTACTGACAGTGTCAAACCATCTCCCTCAGTAACTTAGCTTAGAGATGAGATATCTTTGTGCCAAGGTGTCTTCAGGCAGCCCCATTCAAAGTAAGGTGACAAGATATGGTGAAATAACTCCCAAGGCAAAGAAACAGCATTAGAAATTTATTCAGAATATAAGAACATTTGTAAAATAAGTATTATAAATGCCTCTGTATAAATAAATGCAGTTTTTACAATTCTATATCAAATGAACACAAGATAGCTATTTTACAGCTGCTTGGAAACTAAAAGGTAAGAACACACTTAAAGCTAATTCAGTAAAGTGAAAAGTTTCTAAAGTTACAATGCATGGTGCGGTATACAGGAGGAGAAAATTCTAATAAAACCAGCAGAACATGACATGAATGCAAACTTAGTCACATGTGCTTTGCAAAAGCTAACAGTACATTCAAGCTGGTGAAGATTTATACGTCATAGAATTAGAAAAAAAAAGAATTTTTTCTGAGCACTCTGTGAAATACAAAGTTTCACGCACTTTGGTGACTTAAGAAAATAAAAAAAAAGTCCAATCATTAATTAATGAATGGACTTAGGTTGAGAAGAATCACCTCTTTTTCTTGCTTTGCAAATTTATTATTTCTGCAACAAGCATTAAGAGAGTTAAGTTGCTGTAACTCACGGTGCACTGCACACAGGTATTTCTGGTGTGTTGGTACTTCAGAGTTGCATAAAAGGAGTTTGAGGGTTTTTTGGCATTTTTTCTGAGGGTTGGTGCCATTTTAATGGGGTGCACTGGAGCTGAAGCTGATTATTGCTAATGAACAGTTTTCACAGTAACCTTAAACCTGTGACCACTTCCCAGGTGATCCTTTCCACTATGCTAATAAATGATGCAGTAGCTGCTTGCTGAGGCAAATAAATCAACTGGTGGTCTGGCAAACTATGGCTACTGCAGAGGCTGGATGTTACCAGTGCTGCTTTTTCATCTACAGCCCTTATGGAAAAAAAATGGGAGTGATTTATAGTTTATTCTAATGCACTTCTAGAGCACAGTTGGCACAGAAAATTTGTGCTAAATGTAGTGAAATAATCAGCAAATTGTCAGGCCTAGAAAAAACACTGAGGCTGCAGCTTTTTATGCCTCTGTGTAAGAGCATCTGCATTTTTTAATGGAAGAAACTCTTCTGTGTGAGGGTGCTGAGGAACTGGCTGAGGTTGCCCAGAGGAGTTGTGGCTGCCCCATCCCTGGAATATCTAAGGCCAGGTTGGATGGGGCTTGGAGCAACCTGGTCCAGTGGAAGATGTCCCTGCCCACAGAAAGAGATTGTAACAAGATGATTTTTAGGGTCCTTTCCAACTCAAACCATTCTGTAATTCCATTAATCTAAATAGGGGGAAAAATTGAGCCTAAGAGGCAGCTCAGTGCAGTATGGTTTCTGCCCTCTCCAGTGAAAGGTATTTCACATGGACATTCTGAGGTGACCTCAAGTCACACAGATGTTTCAGATGCTGGAAGACAGAACTGTAACTGCATTTTTGCAACAGCACATGGTGGATACTTTCCTTTGTGATTCTTCAGAACAAGTGTGCTCAGCTACCACTGAAGCTGATGGCAAACACCCACCCTTCTGGGCATAAGAAAAATGGGCCAAAAAAGGGGAAACACCACAGAGAGCTGCTAAGCAGAACCATAGAGACAGAAGAAATCAATGTGCCTCCTCCCTCAAGAGACTAATTTGCAATAATTTCTAGTCACGTTATAAATTAAGAAGTGCAATTATTCTGAGAAAGAGGACTGATCAAAACCAGAACATCACTACCTAAAAATTTTGAATCAGCATTGTTTTAATTTGCTGTTGCAATCAACCACATGTGATGCTGGCTTTGTGGCTAATGTACTAGACTCCAGAGAAGTAGGAACGATTGCTCTAGGATGGAAGACAACAGCAGCTACAATAGTAAGAGATGGAAAATCAACTGCTACACTTCCAGATGCAACCAAGACTTAACAAGAATGCCATATTCTGAACACAAATTCCCACAACTATGTTGTCTGACCTAACCCAACAGTAGGCAAAAAGAGTCCTCTAAAATATTTCCTTAGTACTAGTAATGGGAGGAATAAATGAGAAAAGTTATCATAATTCTAAATACACTAGTAAAAAACTAGAGGTGCAACTCAACATGAAAAGTAAAAATGATAAACATGTCCTGAAATCAAATTCAATGAAAATCAGCCTGGAAAATGCAAAGCAGAGGCATAACACAGCAGCAGGCTAACACAGTGAAGGGACTATAGCTTGGCTTTTTAAAACAAAGATTTATGTACTCTGTCAAAAGAAAAAAGCAAATTCTGAATATAACAGGTGCTATGGCAGACTCCTGTATTTTAACCCCTACAGAAATCAACTTGATCCCCATGATTTGCTTAATGTTCATTAACCTAACAAGCCAAAATTTGCACTTCAGTCAGTTTGATAATACAGTAATACATGATTTAAACAAGAGAATGTTAGCAGTAATAAAAACTAACCTAAGAAAGCTGTAAGACTTCACCATTCACATTCTGTTTGTGGCTGGATATCCATACATCTACACATCTATAATTTTGTGCCTATGTATTCAATATTAAACAGGTACATTATTTAAGTACCTTTTTTTGGTAAAAAAAAAAGTATAAAAAGAAGACATTCTACCTCTTGATCACAGTAAGCTTTAATAAGCACAACACATGTGACAAAAATGGCCCAACTTCTTAAAAAAAACCTTGGATATAGTGTATATAGCAAGAAAAAACAACTTTTTCTATGTAGTTGCAAACACCATGCAATATAAATACCAGGAGGTCTTCTGTAATTTCTTACCCATCCTTGGCACAGACTGTGTGGCATGGTGAAACCCACAGCTGTTGGCCCTCTTATGCACTGTAAGAATAACACTTTTATCACAATTCTCAGAGGTGCAACTACGCTTTCTTATTTTTTCCCAAATCAACAGGAGTTTTCCTACCTGACCTGCACTGTGAGCAGCAAAATGGCAAGCAGGGTGCAAAGAAAAAGCCAGCTAGGCTGTCATCCCCACTCTGCAGCTGCCTGTTTGGTGGTGTAACCACAGCAGTGAGTCATGAGGGTACAGTATGGACTTGTGTGCAGAGAGAGCTCAGGGACTGGGAAAACTTCCACATGATCTCCAAACTACCCCTCTTCACATGAATTATTCTGCTGTGTGACACTGTCACCCATGGGCCATTGATAAAATGGAAGAGAAGCTGTATGAATACAGACATAACAACACAGACAATGTACACAATTATAGCACGATAATTCAGGCACTGCCATTTTACATTATGAAACAGTCCTTAAGGTTAATACTTCTATTATCCCCATGATACCTCTCTGGGATCCCAGAGAAGGTGCTTTTAAGTTTTGTCAGCATTGACAATCAGAGCTTTTAACATTTGAAGCTACTACAAGTCAACCTCCAAAAGAAAGTTGTAATGGCACTAAGCATCCTTTAAAGAGATGCACTTAAAGTGAAGTTTCATTGGTGTGTGGTCTGGAGTTCTCTTCTTCCAGTAAAGCTATTCTTTGTTTGAGCATTCTTACTTGGGTTTCATGTCTCTCCACCATGGCCATCATTTGTGATTCCAGTTTCTTCAGCTTATTTTGATGCTTTTTCTTTGCTTTTTCATAAGCTGCTACCAAGTTGCTGTTAAAAACACAAGGCATACAAGGTAATTCAAACAGGCTTGTTTCAGAGTAAATGCTACAAAAAATCTACCCAAAAGTCCCACCTTCAGGGAACTTCAAAGGCTGGGTACTGATCACCTTCCCAAAATTTACCTTTAAAATGGATTAGATTCAGACCTTTCTGATCCAAACCCAGATCAATGGTAATGTCTGTGTCTTTCCTGGGGGAAGCACACACCTTTTCCCATAAACTGGTAAAGAAAACTAAACATGGTTCGAAGAGGCAGACAGAGGTTGCTGTTGATGACCTCTCATACCACTGTTTATGAGTCAAGATACCACAACATCAGATGTGATTTATAAAAACACTGCATGACCAGAATCTGCTCAGAAAGTCAAGGACTAATTTTACATTTTTCATTTTAAAAAAGTAAGATTTATTTTCAGAGGATGGCATCATGTGCTAATTTGCTAGCTGCTGAGTAGCTTCTGTGTCTCCACCTTGACTGGGTTGGAAAGCTTGAGATGGGTGCTGCTTCTCACCACAAAGGCTTTAAAATGCAATTTAAGGAAAAGCACATTGTGAATCAGAGGGCAGCTGCAGTCCATATTCCTAGGCCATTCAAATACAGAACAAGAAAAATGCCCTAAGTGAGCAATGGAAATCCAAGACAGTTTATTAATGAAGTAGTCAGAGCCAAAGAAAAGGGAGCAGTTTTTCAAAAACAAAGTAACAGATTCATAAATATTTTGTTTGCTTTTTACATTGTGCAATCACTAATAGTAACTCAATTGAGATTAACCTGTTTCCCTGCTTTCTGTTTTTAAGTATGTAGCTGTCAGTGGCCTACACGGAAGATTTATATCTCCCCCTTCTCTAACTATAACCCTGGAGTGTCAATATGTGGATGGAATGTGAGGGTCCTGAAACTTCTCAATAAGGTAAGTGGAATATTAGTGCTTTGCAAGAACGCAGCGAAAATAAACGAACAGTGCACCCATCTGCTGGTAGATCCTTTACCTGTTTGCCCTTTTAAGGTCATTAACAAATTCTGCAGACTGCTGATGTCTGATTTCACTGCTCTTTGTGAGTCTCTCCAAAGCACTCACTAACTCCTGCACTCTTGCTTTCAGTTTCTTCTCCCTGGATCAGGAGAAAAGGAGGTAGAAAACTATTTTCAAAACAGAAATAGTACTTTAGCTTGGAAGTGTATCAACAATTGTCCTATTCTGGGTAGACATGCTGCAAATATTTTCCTTACTATTACTAGGATAATACAAGAGGTAGCTCTATTACATTGAACTTTTCCAAAGATTGGTATTTATAACATTCACCATTTTAGGATTCAGGATCAGAGAAAGAGCAGACAAAGAGTAAACAAACTTCTCTGGTAGATCATGGTGCTGTATGCATTGAATCACACTAAGAAATAAGATACAAAAAAAGTTAATATAGTTATCCATACTTACTTACCAACTCTGAACCAAAAGCTAATTACATGAAGTGTGACAAAATGCAAATAAGGTATCTTATAACATTTTCACATTACAAGTATCTCTATGAGGGAAAGAAAAACTGAACAAGAGAGAAGTTCTGGGCAGAAGCAAGCATTACAACTGGGGGATTAAGCTGGATTTAAAAAGCATTTCCCAGGTAAGCATGTGGCACAAGGCAGGTGCTTCTTCCTGGGGAGCTCCCTGCTCCAGAGCTGATGGCTGATGCCGGTTCAGCCCACTCCTACACATACATAGGACTGTTCCAGCTTTTCTCCGTGATCCAAACTCTGCATAGATAGCCCAGAGAAAAAAAAAAGTAAGATTTGGAAGGGGACAAAAAAAAAAAAGGTGTTTTTAGAATGATATGGAGCTGGGCTCAACCGGGACACAGATTTTGCAGCATCAAATCTGCTATGTGGGAACTTTGTGTGTTTACATGGAGTCTGTGCTTTCTGCCTAGAACCACTCTGCAGTGATCCACTACTCTCTCCTGCTTTTTTGCAGTACTGCTACATCAGTACGCTGGTTTTCACCTCAATGCCAGCTCCCATATAAGCCCAATGCGAATGAATATCCTTAAGTTTTTGAAAGCCTCCCCAGCTCTGCAGAGACCACAGGGATCCTCCTGGAATCCCAGCTCAGCAGCCTGCAGTTCCCAGGAAGGCCTGGATATGGCAGCCTTTTATCACCGGAGAGATGGACAGCGCCCAGCTCCAGCAGCAACAGAAGGGCTTTCACAAAGTCAGCTGCAGAAATATTCCAAGTTAGCAGTCTATCCCAACAGACTCCAGCGCTGGGTTACCAGCCAAATTAAAAAGGACATAAGAGGGCCCTTGTTGATGAAGAATCATCAGTATTCTTTGTACGTCCCTTCATTGAAGGAACACGCCCTCTGCTTTCAAGTAACGCAATCCTCCCTCGCAGTTAGAAGTTCACTGCCATCCATTCCAAAAGTAAATTTTAATTTCTATATTCTATCTCAGTAGTCAGAAAGGCTCAGCATAGTCTACAGCCAAAATCTGTTTTCTGCAAAGAAAACAGGAAGAAAAAGAGCCAGAGCACAAATAAGAAAAGATCAGATGTGGCAGAGGCCAGACCTAATGCATTTGCGGCATTGCACTACTGATGTGACAGAACAGAGCAGGGTAAGTTTGGTGCTTCTCTGCTCCAAATGGTTGCTACATCCAGAGGCTCCGGGGAAGGCTCAGTAGCACCATTTGCAGCACGATGACCTAGTGTGAACAGCAAGTCCAGTGGAATAAACATGCACAGTGCTTAGATGGGCAGAGAAATCTCAAAATTGTGTGAGGCTGATTTAACATCATGTCCAAGAAAAGGTATTGCTATGGAAACGCTGCACACAGTCCCATGTGAAAGAGTCATGTAGAGCCACAGTTCACTGCAGCTAAACTCCTTCACACACACCTGTTGTAACAAAAGCAGCGTGGAAAAAAACCACAGTGGAAAGACTGAGGAACTTTTCATGCATGGTAATGTTTGGTTGCTATGGTGACTGTTACCTGATAAAACAATGGTATCACCTTTTGTCTGTTTTTCACTCACACCTTTCAACCAGCCCTGTTCAGCCTGGACTCAGCTAAACATCAGGCTGTATTTCTTTACATTTGGTCAAAAACATCCTTGTCTTGCTGCTTGTCAAAAACACAGAGCCAGCAGAGTGGTAAGCACCCTGTTCAAGCACCCTGTTCAGATGCCAGTTCTGAACCTTCTGAACCAGTGGAAACAGTGGGTAATACTTCAAATCTAAAGATGACTCAAATTTACACTGACACCAGTAAAATACATGTATTTCTTTTGGCTTTTCATGATGTCTTGAAGTCAGTGAAACAGCACTAGATAATACCCACTCAACCTTAATTTCATGGAAAGCAATTGGTGGTTTGATTGCATGTGCTGAAATATCTGAAAAATACAACACATAGGGATCTACTTTTACACCCTTTGACAATTTTAAAACTGCCTATCTATCTTTAGTTCAAGAGATATTTCATAGAATAAATCACACCTGAGGAGCCACACACAGCAGCAACAGTTGCTGCTGAGCAAGGCAGAGCAAACACCTTGGTTTACTCTGGGAAATGAAGATGCACTGGGTTAATGACTATTACACACTAAAACATGTAAGGTTTACCCCAGGGTGCTCCATCTTCTGTTGGAGCAGCAGATGAGAGACCTCAGAGCTGTACATCAGGCTGGTAAGAATCCTGTGCCTCACAATGGTTATTCCCCCTGCTTCCCTCAGTTTCTATCACTGATCACCTCAGTTTGGTCAGAAAGAATTGTTCACACTTGTTGATCTTCAAAACTGATTGTGTACTTAGGCAGTGAGTAGGAGCTATACTGAATGCTGGGGTGTTGTCCTAAGGGCATTTGCAGCACCACAGCGCTTTCCTGACTGCAGGATGTGAAAAATCAGCCACTACAGGGCTTAATATGGTAGAATATTTTCAATACTGCATAAGAACCACATCTCTACAATGAGAACACATTGAAGTTGCACTTAATGTGACAGATGTTCATGGAACATCCTACTGATGTAGGCACAGCCTGCTGCTGCCAGACATTCTTCCAGAGTCCAAGATCCAAACTCCCATGGAAGTAGACACACCAAACTCACACTGCTATTGTGCCACAGGGGTGTAATATGGACCTCTGTGTATCCCAAGAAAGCAACTTATCTGTGTATTTTGATGGGAAGAGGGAAGGAGAAGTGAGTGGTTTTTTTTCAGAGAACACAAATTCTGTGAGCCCCTGACTCACGCTCTATTGGACTGCAAGAAGTCAGCAGAGCTCCTTATCCCAACAGCTCCTCCTCCAAATGGCTACTGCAAGCTGGGGCTGCAGAAAGCACAGCCATGACACTTCATGTGCACAGAGAAAATGAGCAAGTATTCCCAGAAGAGGAAATGAGCCTGTGATCTGGGGGCATGGCTGACTTCAAGCACAAGGGCTCCCTGCTGCTGAGAAGTCAGCTGGGGAAATCCCTGACTGCTCCCTTTCCAGGGAAAAGCTCAGAATGAGTGTATTCAAGGCCTACAGCCTACAACATCCACCAAAAATACTATTTTCAGTGAAATGCATAATATGCTGCATAATAAAGGCTTTTGTTTGGTATTTTCACAATCAAAACACTCAGTGGGCAGTTGCATAGTGGTTTTCAAGGGCTTTTTGTTTCAGGATGGCTGAATAGGAAGGGGCCAACTGGTGTTCTCTGGTTTCAATGCTACCAATTTGAAGAGTGGGGAATTCTGCCAGGGCCATAAAGGAAACTGTTTCTGTCAATTTGGCCTCCACACACTGACACCATGTTTGGAACACGGTAACATAAGCAAGGTCATGAGCCTTTTGTATTTCCCTCCCATCTGGGCTTTTCCAGACATGTTCAGGTTTCATGTGCTAGAAGTCTTCCCAGATTTTCCTGCTCTTGCTGATTTCATTGAAAATTCCCCAGTGCTGCAAACAGGAAGCTGCTCTTCTCTGGCATGCAGAAAGTTGATTTTTCTGCCCCTGGCTTGGAGCGCACCCATCTAACTCCCCTTCTTGTGGAAGCAACAGCCACCACACCTCAGCCCTGGGGTCAAGAGCACCACAGCTCTTGCCAAATCTGAAGCAAAAGAGGAACAATGAGCTCTCTCCAAATGAAGAGGTAAGAACTTTTGCCATGCCTAGGGCACATCTTCTTACCCATCAAAAGAGATCTGCTGTGGGCAGATCCCTTCAAATCCTGGCTCTCCCTGATGAGTGGGATGACCAGGTTCAGCCCAGCACCTGCCCCTGAGTTCTGCAAGCACAAAGCCCTGATGCAGCAGCACCAGCAGCAGCCAGCCCAGGGGGACAGAATTCCTGGCAGAACTATCCATGCTTGAAAAGCAGCCCCAGGCCATGAGGATGAGGGGAATGGGAGGGAGGGAAGGCATCTCCTGCACAGTCCATAGCTATCTGCGAGGCTTCTGCTTTGAATAGAAGGCACGTACCTCGTACCTCCCGTTCCACATCCCACTCCTACTCCTCCCTGATACCCTCCTGTTGTGATCCTGGCACCACCCCTTACTCCCCTCTCTGACTTTTCCAGTTGAACTGGGTGACACATGGATTACTTTTCCTAGGCATTTGACTCCTCTCAGGAGATAACAGCTGGACATTTAAACAGAATACAGATAAATTCTCTCTTCATCGGCAGTCTCAACTAACATCTTACATCAGGCTGGTATGCAGAATCCCCAGGCTAATTCAAATGCACAATGCACACTTGCCTCAGTAATGTGGCTTGGCCTGCTAAGGGAAACAACCAGAGTATAATAAATCTTTTAAAGAGGCAACAAAGCAACACTACACAAATGTCAAGAGAGCCACCCTCTTAAATGCCATGTCTTCCTGGCTCACCTGCTGAAGCACCACCTGTGCTTGCCAGCTACCTGTGCACAGGAGGCCTTTCCCGATTGCAGAGGTGACAGAGGGTGCTTCAAAAACCATTTTGCTGGTGAAAAATACTGTACTGATTTTTTTACTGATTGCCAAGATGCTCAGAACAGATCTCAAAAACCAGACAGGCATGTGTTACACCACCTGCAGTGGGGAGACAGGCCAGGTGTGGTCCTGAAGCAACATACTGGCAGCAAAAAGGGAGAACAGCCCTGGAGGGAGGCAGCAGCATGCCTGCTACACTCACTGCTCAAACCTTCCACCCAGCTTTGTCAGCCCAGGCTGGAAGCTCTCCAGACCTAGAGCTATTTGGAGCTCCCTGTGATGATTATATTGAAGTGCATAGCAGCCCAGCAGTTCAGATAACCACATGGTGGTAAGAACTACTTACTCCATGTCAAAAATGGAGAAAAAGACAATTTATGGTTGTCTGTGAGGCATATGGTAAAAATAGTTACTCAAGATGCTTCTAAGGAATCTGTCCCTGATATCACCATGAGTCACTTCTCTTCTTCTAAGAAGGTTTCTCTTAGTGGGACTTTCCAGAGGGATTTTCAGAGACAGGCCATGCTTTCTGAAACCCCCCTCNAAAGCCAAGGGAAACCACTGAAGGAAGCAGGATACTGCACCTTCACAAAAAAAGAGACATCTCTTGAAATTTTTGATGACTGCAAGCCTTACTAGTGTCTGGCTTTCAAATGCCTCAGACTTCCTTATCTCCTCATTTAATTGATGTGGTAATTGGAGAACAGAAATAAGCAAACACTGACAAAAAGCACCTGAAGATGCATCAATAGGTCCAGAACACAACCCTCTATCTCTCCTTACTTTTACCCACTGCATGTTTATCCTGTACTTTGGTCAAAGAAAAGTTCTAAAGAGTAATTTTAAATATGAATGGTTATGATGTATTTTAGGCATTTCTATTTCCATTTCTGAGGCAGCCTTACTGCACTCAGCATAGGCCTGAATTTCAATGATGAAATTTACTGACTGCTGCTATCATTAAACTAAGGTCAGCCCTTGAAAATATGCAAGGTTAAAATGCCATCACATGGAATTTATGGAAATTTAAAATAAAGGAAGGTGGCTTGATTTCTCTCTCACTGACATTGTGTCAGGAAGTAGTCACTGCCATGCCTTGGCCCAGTTTTCTACTGAAATGTTTGCTCTCTGAAAAGAAGTTTGGCACAAAACAACAGTTGCAGTCTTCAGACAGGGATAAGAACATGAGAGTGCAAGAAACATTCTACTGTCTCAATAGACACCAGGAAGTTATGGCAATAGGATGTGTTTTTTATGTCCTACTAGAAATACCTGCAGCTTCCACTCCAGAGAGGTGGGACCACAGCTCTGTGCAAAATGTACCTTTTGTTAACAGGAGAAGAACTCTGCCAGTCCTACTGGTAACTACTCATTTCCTCTCTCCACAGTGACTTCACAATTAGTAGCATCACTCACTACATTATCTCTTAGTTTAGAAGTTATCAGGCATGGTAAATATAAAGTTCCTTTGCAGTGTTGCCAGATAGGAAGTCACTCTTTTGTGAGGGAGATATTGAAACATGTCTAGACTGACGCGATTCATGTAATCCTGCACAGCCATCAAAGATCATAATTTTGTGCCAAATGATGATGCAGCCGAAGTCTGAACAGTCAGTCTCGTTACAAAGTGTTTTGCCTGCCATGGTCCTTGCCTAGTACTGCTATATCCTTCCTGGCCAAGCATTTTAATGATTTATAACATGATTCTCTAAATGTATGAATAAAATACAACCCTACACAGACAGAAAAGATATCAGCAGCTGGAAATACAAGCATAGACCACAGGAGGACCTCAATGATCCAAACATTTGTAGCAAGGCCTAGGGAGAGGGAAAAGTTTCAGTCTTGCCAGCTTGGCCATTTTTCACACAATGAAAAAACTTAGTAGAAGAAAATATCAGTTCAATCATCATTATCATCAACCTTCTAAAACAGAATGTAATTCTTACTGCCTCCCTCCTGCCGCCTGTAATGCATTTACCTGCATTAATGCATAACCTTGTATGTGTCTACTGACACTCAAACTATACAAGTCATGTACAGTGCTCCCTGCCCTGCCCCAGCAGAAGAGAACAAACCAGCAAGGAAGAGAACTCATTTAAGGTCTTCCCTCAGAGACTGAGTCATGTGTCTGATTTTGGGGTATTTAACCAGATCTTGTCTTATAAAACTGGCCTCAGGCACAATCATCAAGGTGTCAGCACCAGGCCATGAGGCTGCTGAGAACACATTCCTACCCTCTCAAGAGTAAGGTATTTTCTGCCAAGAAGCTTGTTTATGGATGTGTCAGACTCAAGAAAGAAGAGACTCTGTGCTCATTGAAGCACTTCATCATTCCATTAAGAAGAGGGAAAACCAAAACTGTTAAAGGCTCTGGCAGAAAGTGTTTACATCTGGCTGGAAGAGGATAGGTCTTGAATTATTTAGCTTAGCCTGTGACACCAGAAGTTGGTGTAATAGATGTTGCTTTAACAGCATAGGACTTAAAGATAATTTACATTTCTCCCAATTAGCATAGAGACCATGTAAAAGACAAGTGAATTCTGTAAAAAGCTGTTAACGGATTTTAATGCTAGGCACTACTACAGGAAATCCTGAGTTGTTCTAGAACAAATACGTTATGATACAATAGATGAAAAACTGCTTCTGCCTTGAATTTCTGCTGACGGGCACTACCATCAAAAGCTTCACAACTAGCTGCTGGATTCCAGATTTACAAAAATATCCACATCTGCAGAGAGAAGCCAGCCTGGCTCTGTGGATGAGATTCTTCTGCTGCATGGCCATTTGCAGACAATGAGCAAATAAATGCTTCCGAACTACACTAAAACCAAAACTATGTCCTGCTGTTTTATTTGAGTTTCACTCTGTTTCAATTAACTGAGAATAACCTGACTATTTAACAGCAACAGGTAGCAGAGGGGGGAGTAGCCGGAGCTTTAGTCTCTGTAATGATGGGATAAGGAGGGGACAGGAAGCAGGGCTGCTGATTGATATCACATGCTCTGACAAACAGACTCAAAAACCAACGGATTTCTGCCCCTATCCTTGCAGCTGTTGTCCCCTGAACCAGTGTCTACTGCCTGGAGAAACAATAGGGAGGACCAATTGCTGGACATACGCACCAATTGTAACCAGTCCTGAAACACTCCTGAACGCTGGCATTTAAGTACTGCCTCTAGACCACAGAGCATGATATGTGCTTGTTTCACATTTCCCCCCCACCTCCACCCTTCAGCAAACACAGCTACCGGGACTAATACCTTAAATTTTGTATTCTGGTCCTACTTCCTTGGCAGGTGAGGAGGATGTACTTGCAGAGGAGAAAGGACTTGGATC
The DNA here is from genome assembly GCA_013397555.1 of Urocynchramus pylzowi. Lineage (NCBI taxonomy): Eukaryota > Metazoa > Chordata > Aves > Passeriformes > Fringillidae > Urocynchramus > Urocynchramus pylzowi. The sequence goes on from VZRH01003556.1 coordinate 192,647, forward strand.
ATTTTAGAATTCTTTTGTGGATTTGTAATGGTCTAAATATCACTGTGATATTTGAGGGCCCATTTATCCAGAATAGCAGTTAGGGGCTTCTGGTATTTTTTAGCATAGCTGTGGCTAAACAGGTTGCAGTAAGCTTTCTCTATGCGCTAGACAGAAGTCAGTCTTCAACTGACTTGCAGAGACAAGACTACAGGGTAAGGAGGGCTAAGCATTCAGCCTGATCTGGCTGGCACACTGATTAGGGAGAAAAATACCCAGTCCACACAGCTTGAGCCCCACTGGCAGCAGCAATCACATTTAGTACAGCCATATTTCCATTACACACAGAGCCTTCACAATTTATGTGCAGTTTAATCCGATTATTTTTCTTCTCCATTTCTGCCTGACAAACTGTACTTGCAAGGCCCTTGGCTGGAAATCCATGCTAATCAACTTAGGGCCTAGTAGATAAAGCAAAGTTGTTTTCTCTGTGTTGTCAGCAAACCACATTTCATGACTATACTCAAACCTCTGCTAACTAAGTCATTGGCATCTTCTCAAAATCCAGGAGCAAATAACAAGAGCTGGAAGAGCAGCAGCTTGAGTGAAGGGAGAAAATGCTGGTGGAGCAGCTCACACCAGTGAGCAATGTGGGGGATACAGGGGAGGCCAATGGCTCTCTGCAATGTTTATGTAAATTACTTTGCTGAGGATTTTATCCACCCACACACAAATGACAGCTTTGATTATTTTACCCACAGAATTTTGTTCCCTGCATCATGCAAATTAAGTACTCAGCAACTGCCAGACTACTAACCAAATGGTATGAGATGTATTGATTCTGGAGTGGTAATGATCTTACATTTTTACATAATGCCTTTCAGGCTTAAGTGTCACTAGGCACATGAAAAAAAGCACGTCAGGAATGAAACATCACAGCTGTCTGAAAGGACATTCCAGCATCAAAGAAGGTGCAAACACCAGTAAAGCAAACCACACTCTTCCCAGCCAAAATTCTTAGCAGCATTTTGTACAGGTTCTAAATATAAGAACCAGATTAGATACCAGACAGCCATTTCTTGGTAAAGGTGGAACAAGTATTGAAACCATTACTGAAACTATGAAGTTCTTTGTCATTAAGTTTACCACATAGCTGGTGAAGGAAAAACTGCTGCACAAACAAATATCTAGCTAATGTAGAACTGCACTGAAAGCTTAGCCTTAAAACCTGGCTGTTGATAAAAGCTGTTTGTCAAGACATCAATTTTCTCTCCCATTGGAAAGCTAATGCCTCACACAATGTCATTTCTAATTGAACTGTGGCTCCACTTACATACTCAGGAGGCAAATGGAGCATCTGAGTCATCAAAATGCCTGCAATTCCCACTCCCATAACTCCTACCCAAGCTCTAACCTGTGGCCAACCTTCTTAACCAAAGATCACACTTCAAATCCTGTCTTTACTAAACGCTTTCTTTACACACAAGAAATGTGTCATGTCGCTGTTTTATGTCTCATGCTCTTGCCTAATAGTGGTCATTACTGCCATTCTGAGGTTTCTTTTATTTCAAAAAATTAACTGAATTCTGGAGAACCTCAAGGAGAATGGAGTTGAGCACCACGTGAAAGCAGCTAAAGAACAACAGCAGGAGGGAGGGGAAAATTAGAAGGACTTTGATAGTTTTCATTCTCACAGGACAAATCTGTGATCACTCTTCAAACTACTTGAGGGTTTGAGTGAAGGCTCAGAAATAAACCTTTCCCTGTACAGGACAAGTCCTGACCCTGGTGAGGGAAGCTGTGCTTACCTCCTGAGTGCATTTGTCAGCTCAGCAGTCAATTCACTCTCATTATATGGTCTCAGCTCAGCAAGTGTTAGCGGTGTTGCGGTGCCATCACTGCATTCCTGAGAGAGGAGGAAAAGCCACCCGATTAGAAATTACTAACCATCTTAATGGGAAAATTCTGAAAGCCTCTTAGTTCAGAGCTACTTTTAAAATGAAGATTAAATATACAACACAATGCTATAGCAACACGGCAGTGTATCATCATACCAAAAAATGGACTGAACAGATTAATACTTCACAAATGCCTCTAAATGTTTTTTAAACCACCACAGCTCATCAACTTGCAGAATTCTGCTACTGTGTGCAAAACTGCCACTGTCTTCCTTATATTTCTTTTGACACCACACATGAAACAAAGAGGCACTGGGATCAAGAAATTCAGATGACGTACTGCCAGGAACAAGGAAGCAAGATGTATGTCTTGGTTTTTGTTTTTAAACACATTATTGACATTTTCTGGGACACAGCATTAAAATAAGACAAAATTTTCCAAGGTATTTATTTCTTAATGCAAATTATTACTACAAATGCAGAAATCTGTTTATTCTGCATTATTTTGCATTATGGGGAGAAGAGTCTTCATTCTCAAATTATTACAATCTGACTTGGAGAACGAGATTGTCATTACAATGCTCTAAATTCTGCATAGAAATGAGTGCTAACATTTTCATATTTTGTGTTTATGGGAGAATGGCATTTTGCTTAGACTCCCTTCTAGTGTTTCCAGTGAGTGGCAACAGGCAAAACATATGCTCAACCACAGCAACTTGTATGTCTGGCAAGACTGGCCTTGTGGTAGCCCTCAAAACACCCTTATTTTAGCCCATGCTTAACACCAATTCTGCAAAGTGCTCAACTCACAGCATGGAAGGAACCACCTCACAACTGGAGAAGAGAGAAAAGACCTCCATATAGCCAAAATAAGAGCATGATTAACATGCTAAAGACTGCAATAGGGATGGGAAAGGTTTAATTAATCATGTTTACAACTTTGGAAATGTAGCTTGACTCCCGACCTTGCCCAGTTTGTCTCTGCTTCCACTACTGGTTGAGCTGAGAGACCTCATTCTCTGCTCTTTTTGTTCTTCTACTTCAGACTTCAAGTGTTCAATATGGACGAGGTAGGCCTGCTCCTGGGCCTCTCGAGTGCTCAGCTTCAATTCCAAGGCCTTCTTCTCCTTCTCCAGCAGGTAGAGCTGTGCCTTGAGCTCTGCCATCTCTTCCTGTTGAAGAAACATTGCATTATTGCATGATGCTTCATGGGATTAGGTACATAAAGAAAGATGAGGTTACCCAAGATTTTTATCCACTCTTACAACCTAAGTGTTCTTTTCATTGAGAAAACTATCAACATCCAGATGACTTTTTATAATCACATTGCATATTTGTCAAAGACCTGTATATCTTCAGTCTGAGTATGATGAGCCATGCCATCCCTTTATCATCTTCAGGAATAAACTCAGAAGCAAAATTAGAATTCGACTATCAGAGATCTGAGAGAATTTCCACAGCTGCTGAAATTTTTCTGGTTCTACTTTGTCCTTCAGAGACCATTGTCTTAAAAGCAGAAGTGTATGACTTTGTCAAACATCTCCCTAAAAGCAAGATTTCAGTTTCTTACTGATATGCAAGAATTAATCTCATTACAGTGGAAGGGGTATGAGAGACCAGGACCTATTCCTGCCCTGTAATATCAGCCTCTGTGGTAAAATGAGTTACGTCAAAAAGAGCAACTGAGTATGGCACCATCAGATCTCCATTTATAATTTCCCCCAACTACGTGGCCAGCATCCCAAATATACACAACTTGAGTTTGACAGAAAAATGCACTCATTTATTTTCTTCCCTAAATACAATCCACAGAGGATGGACATTGGTACTTGATAGAAAGAAGCTCAATTCTGAGAGCTCCTTGCTTATGACAGGGCTGTCACCTATTGTAACACAATGCCTACTGCCTAGGGACAGACCTTTGTTTTAACATCTGTCTGACAGTGGCTGGGCAGAAGTTTAGGAGCAGGGCATGAGTGCAATGACCCTTCTTTCAGCACATGCTCCAAGACTCTTGTGAAAAGCAAATGATGGGTTATTCCTGAACCAGAAGGCTCTTTGTGATTAACAACACTTCAGATATGTTTCTTGTACAAAATGCCCAGTTATTTTCTATACCCAGGAAAACCCAATATCCACAAAACCTCTAAAGAGATAGTACTAATACATAATTTACATTATGTGCTTAAAGCCACCACTAAACAAACAAAAGACTGCCAAAACAAAAAGAAACCCCAACCCAGAATCATGTTTCCACTGTTTAGCTTGCCTTGCCCTAGGTCACTTAATGGTTGAATACTAAGTTCATGCAGACATTTTCTGTATTACATTTCTCTTGTTTATTGTGTAAACACCTCAGAAAGATATAAGTTTCTTGTTGTGTGGCCAGCCTAGGAACAAGTCACTATTTATTAAAAAAAAAAACCAACCAACAAACCAAAAACCAAAAAAATCCCTAATTACAAAAATAACAGAGGTATCTTGCTTTATTGTTCAAAAATAATGCTGTTCATATTTTAGCCATTAATAACAAATGCTATACAAAACCAAATCTTTACACATATTTAGACAAACTTTTTATGTTGAAGGGAATCTAAGTTCCTACCAAAAATCTGCTGTCTGGATTAAGAGTAAGCAGTGCATACAGGTGTATCACAGTTACAACCATCACTGGCTTATTCAGAACCATGCAAAAATAAAATCCATACCTTAAAAACCCTGAGGGGATTGGAAAGTTTGGATGAGCTTTAAAGTCATTGATTTATTCATCTAGGTGTTTGTGAACTAAATGTTAGAAGCACAACCAGTTTCATTCAATGTGGTTTACAAAAATGTAGTTGTTAGGCAAATTTACCCTTAATTGCCTCTGTCAACAGTAAAAAATGTAAATAATACTGATAAATAATGATGGGGAAATTTTGTTATAGGAGTTGAACTGGATGGTCTGATATACTCAAGTGTATGCATTTAACTTCTTAAGCCTCCACTTCTAGAAGAAAGCCATTAATATACTTAGACTTCTTAGTGAAGGCTGAGAAGTAATTTGAACAAAGTATTTTGACACTTGTATGAATAAAAGATACTTTTGGCTGTCTGTGTGGGATGGTCATGACAAGATCTTTCCTGGCTAGAGGATGAAGCTAGGCAAATTCAGCCCAGAAATAAGGGACGTGTATTTCCTAAAATAAAAAGGTGAATTTATCCACTAAAACAATGAATCTGTGGAACAGGTTTTTCTCATCATTCAAAGATTTTAACTTACTTTATTTTCATAATTTTAACTTATTTTAACATATTCAAGCTCAATATAAATTTGAGGACCAATGTTTAACTCCTTTGTCTACAGACAGTAAGCTTAGATAATCATATATGAATTCAGCAGTTTGCATCCTGTCCCAAAAGACATATCATGCACCTCCCATATGTTACTTTTCTCACGTCAAAACAATGTGACTTGGAAGTAAAGAAGCAAAAACAAAGCAGGGGAAAAGTTAAAAAGCTTGTGTCAGCCAGTGTCTAACAGAGGCTCGGAGAAGGAACAGGAGGGAATGGAAAGGCTGATGATGGTTAAAAATTCAATCTGCAATTGAGGACTGTGGTATGGACCCATGCAATGTGTGAGACAGAGTGGCAGCAGCCATTTCGGGAAAATTCAAGTAGTTCAGGTTTACTTAGAGAGTCAGTATGCAGCAATTTTATCCATGAAAATATGTTTCCTGAAGACCACATCAAAATTTCATTGAAATGACAGTGCCACCTTTATATATTTACTATTTCCCTTTTCTTACATCTACAGGTTGCTGTGAAGCATTTTTGTGGTTTAACATATCTGCATCTTCAGAATGTGAGCACAAGTGGTATTCACTAAACGAAACCCTGAAGGAGAAGGTAGCAAGTGTCCCTATTCTAGGGGATTGCAGAAGACTTAATACAATCCATGAAAATTCACAAGCTTCAGGGATCAAATCCAGTAGTTATTTTGGGACTACTTAATTTAATATTGAGGGATATTTTGTACTTGCAGTCATACTGTAATCCCAATTTTGGGCAAAAACTTGAATGAAAATTAAAACCTTCTGATTCAAAATAATCAGAAACACCATAGAATTCTCAAAATCAAAATTTGTATTTGATTTGGTCACACAGGACTCTAATGTGGCAAGAAGTTTTTAAAATTACAAAAAGTCATGACTCCAGGAGAACCAAAGTAAACAAGGTGGGACCTACCAGCCTTCAGAATTAAAACAAACATCACAGCAGATAAATGTCATGCTCTAGTTAACTGTATTTCACTATACAAATCTGTAAGAGCATGAAGGGCTGTAACAAAGGTGGACAATGGAATTCTTAACATTTTCCACCAAGAGACTGTAGTCTCAAAGCACATCATGTGCAACATTATCAACACCTGTACACAAAAAAAGGAAAAATTATCAGTGTAGAAAGCTAAGACTTCTTATCTAGATTAAGTCCTTTGAAATGCAGAAAGGCTGTAAACCAAGAATTATTTACACCCATCAGAAGTAATCTCCTTGCTAACTGGAGTGTGACAACAACTGACCTCAAAGCAAGACTACTCAATGATGACAAACCGAGGACGAGAATATATTTGGCAACATGGTTAATAATTACTTGAAGCAAAGAACTGAATTTTATAGGAGTACGGGCAGACCACTATGTCTTACGCTCTGGATCAGAAACAACCCTCAAGACTGCCTTTTTAATTAATAATGAAGAACTACTGTTGTAAAGGTATTTCAAACTGATGAGGTGATCAGTTTTTACTGGAAATCAGAAATGGAAGGTGCAAAAAGATGTAGCAGACATTCCAACACAGAACCAAGTTTTGGGAAGACAGAAGGAGACTGTAAGGCCCGGCAATGGAAGAATTCATCTAATAGCTTGGAAGAGCTGTACTACCCTTCCTAAGAATGCATAAGGGAGAGAACAAATTAAAAATGCTAAACAATGAAGTCTTCTGCAGTCCATCTGCTTCAAGTTAAATAAAATACTGTAAGGAAATCTAAATTGTCTGTTTGTCTCAGAGGGAGGCAGATGCATATGCTGTTCAGTGTAAGATACATGTTTCATATAATTGATACAAAAAATACACTCAGAAAGCCAAAGTGAGTCCTGACCTTAGGTTCCACTCTGTTCTAGCCTGACAAACAGATGAGGAGGTGTAATGCAGACCCGAGCAACCATGGAAGCTGATAGGTAACACATTTGACAAATCACAAGTTTTCACAATTGAGTTTTCACAATGTCTCTTTCAGAAACACAAGGTTTTTTTCCTGCAGTTGTGAGTTTCAGCAAAGTACAAGAAATTACAATGAATAACAGTACTGTCAGTTTCTCTGTACTGCAAAGGGCTGAAGATAACTTCACACACCTATGCAAAATGCATGTCCATTCTGTATGCATGCCACACAACCCAATCAAGAAGAAAACGTTCTTCCAGAGACAATTCCTGCAGTGAAAACTCAATGTGCCAGTTCCAGTCAAACAGATGCCTTGTGTCAAAAGCAAGTTAGATGACTGTTGTGTGAACAAAAGAATTAACAGCACTCAAAAGTGTACCAGAAATTATGATACGCAACTACTGGTGTTCCTGTCAGGGAAGCCAAGCCCACTACTCACAAGGGATAGAGCTCTGCAGTTTGCCCTTACCTTTAAATTAAAATAAAATTAGAAAAATAAAGTAAGTTAAAATTGAAAAATAGAGGTAAGAATGGCGTACAAGAGATTTCAGGGAAGATCTGGATGCAAAAAAGGAGAAGAAAGTGTCATATCTGAAATACACATCTGATTATCTACCAACTTCTTACAGTACATCTTGCATGCTTTAGTTATGGGGGGAATATATTGCTGTTGGTCACAATGTATTAAAACAAGTAACATAATTTTACACCTCCCAACCTCTAGCAAGCAATCTTTTCTGAACTGTGAATAATGAATGCATTATTGCAAAACTGCATCTGTCGTCATGGAAAAGCAGCACCACTAAGAACATAGCTATCATCACCAGGCTACCACTTAGCCAGAAGCAGCACATCTGAATGAAAATCTCTAACTTTAGAAGCTCATGAAATGTGGGATTTTCTGTCCCACTCAATATCATCACCTGACATGTCAGCAATTAGTTGGCTAAACTAGCACTCGCTAAAATATAGAAATTAAACTTAAACTGAATCAAAACCAGACAAATTCTGAATGCAGACATACACTTGTATTGCTTTTGGTATGTTCCTATGTTTTAGTTCACCTCTCAAAACCAATACAGAAGACAGACTTAAAATGATGTAAGCTCTACACCTGGTCAGTAAAGATTAAATTTTCTCGATCACATCTTAAGAGCTGGACATATAAACCAGGGTTTTCTCCAAAACCCTCTGTTAATACAAGTCATTACACACCCCACCCTTTCCTCAGTCTCAGAAGTGAGCTACAGACTGCAACACAGTGCCTAGAACAGCTCAGGACTTGTGACCAACTGCCAGAGCGCATTAGGGATGACATCTGACAGACCATTCCTCCTCCCACATCAATATTAAAAGCAGATGAATTTGTTCTGCTTCAGTTCACAAATATTCATGATTCAAATATTTGCAAGCTTGTAAATAATGAACTATCTCTTGGGAAGTGCTGAATCATGGTTTTTGGTCATCCCTGAGCAATTCAGCTGCCATATCTCTCAGTAAGAGAGCATCTGGTTTGTCAAGAAGAGCATTCCAAGTTTAGAGACACAGATGAAGTCCTCCTAATTCAGAACACACATAACTCATCACTGTTAATGCACTGCCTTCTGTTGCTTTCAGACTACTCGATTTTCAGACCAGATTATGTGTTTGAACAAAGTTACCCTTTATTACCCAGTGACCACTATCAAAGCCTCCTATGTGTGTGACTGAGCATGTTTTGTGACACCGGGGCATTGCCAGCAGAGCAGCTCCCTTCTTGGCTATGAATAAAATACCTTCATTGCCATGAGTTCCTGCATCAAGACTGCATTTTCGAGGTCCAGCCTCTGGTTGTCTCCACGTGGCTTAACATCATAACTAAGGGGATCAATGTGGATGCTTTCCAGCTCCAGCATTGTCAGTTTCACTGCTGCCCTGTCGTTCTTCAGCTGCTGGATGTAATCCTTCAGCCGCTGCTCATCCTCCTTGGTAAACTCTGTGTCACAACTACTTGCAGTTGAGCTGGTAGTACTGGAAAGAGAAAGAATGGTATTAGAAAAAAATACATTTGAAACAAAATCTTAATTTTTACATCAAACACCCTCCCAATACTTCATCAACGCATCTGAGTCTTACTTAAAAGCTCATAGAAAGGACACAGATATAGCATGGGCCAGACACTGCAATGTGAGGTGTGACAAATTCAGAACAGAAATTAATTCTCTAAGCTGCACAAGAAAATTGAAAAATGTGACAATTTCTCTGCAAAGCCAGATATTTACTGACGTCTAACAGAATTACTTCGTCTGAAATGGCGTCTTCTGAAAAAAAAAGTGGTGGAGTTTTTTTTATTCAAAAAGGAAAAAAAAAGCTACTTAAGAGTTCTTAGCAATAACAGCATAACAACCTGCTCAGACACTGAGTCTTCATCTTCTTTGAGAAGAACCATCTGCTAAGAAAAAAAATGAACCCAGACTTGATCTATCTCTGCTGATGACCATACCAGTTAGCACCTCAGATATTTTAATGGATACTTTTAGGAATCAATGTAATGAAGAATCCACTGGCAGATGCCAGGAAAACTTTCAGTTCATGTGTGAACAGAAAGTATACTCCTCAGCATTCCTTCATGGCTAGAGTGATTTAAAGCTAACCAATGGAGTAGCGGGAATTCTAATAAAAAGTAATCAAGAAAGACTTGGTGTATCTTCTGAACAAATAAGACCCATTACTCTGGCCTGTAAGTGTTTACATAGAGATTGCAGAAAGGGGTAATAATGTCATTAAGAGCAATAGGGCTGTTACCTATCCACCTCCATGCATGCCAGTGCTGTAGGGGGCCCAGACTGACACAGCTGTAGCATTCCAAGGCTGAATACAGTTGCAATAACACTAAAAGGAAAATAAAATGCCTTGTTGTTTCTATAGCCTCACTCAAAGCTCCCTGCTGTCTCCTGAGGTCCTGTAATCAGCTGCTGGGTGAGGGATAAGTCATCCATTAACTGTGCCTGTCTGGAATGCTAGATGATCTCAGTTATCAGCAGGGGAATAAATCACTTTCTGTATCAAATTGCACTGCTGTTCAACATTTTTGTACTAAGAAAAAAGTCCCACCCGCTAGATGGTGTGAGAGCCAGGACGATGTCCTAAAATATTATGTGCAAAAGGGAAGCCTATCAAGATAGGTTAGATTTTTCTTTCCTTTGGTTCTACTTCAGCTAAAGCTACATTGATTTTAAAGTGCTTCAAATAATTGCTCATCTTCCCACAAATTCCAAGCACAGCCTTGGAGAAGATAGAGAAGATTTCTATAGGATTTCTCAAAATCCTTCCTCCTCATGAAATACTGTATTGTTGCAGCTCTTTACTGCAGTTCTATGTTAATTTCACATTATTTCCTCCTTTTCTGAGGGATAAGAGGTGCCTGCCATAGTCAACACAACTGTAAATTGCTCTTTGCTTTTGTTTTCATCCATTTCCTTCTGCAGTGGAGCTTATGAGCACTCAGCATCCACATACATAGAAACCCTTTCAGGCTGAAACAAATTTTTGTTTATACTATTTCTTGATTAGAAAATCATGAAACACTTACTAAATCCTGCTTTACTGAGCCTAAAGGCATCTTGGTGAATTAGATATTTATATTAAAAGAATGAGGATAGAAAATGTGAAAAGTACTTTATTCCATACTGAAGTCATGTTGTAAGTTTCTTCCTCAGCACACAAAGACTGCAATTGCAGAGTTTTTCTGGATTAAATGTAAAACAGCTGTTGTTGGAGGAAGGATAACTTCAAAAGTCTTGGGGTACAAAGACCTCTCGGTTTTTGTTTGAAAAGGAAAGAAAACCCAGCCCTCCTGCTGCAAATGAAACCTGAGCAAAAAAATGGTGAAAGTTTATTGTTATGTTGAGCTAGACCTCATACTCCATGCATATTCACAGATTTTGGCCCTTGAAGACCCACAGCTATGCGCATATATATTAGGGGAATGCAGTCCAAACTGAGGAAGGCAGTCTGAGCTGTTGCCAGTGATACTCAGGCTGCTTTTATTTCAGTCCTGGCTGCCTGCCTGCAGCTGAGTTGGCTCCTCTGGTGAATTGCTAGCAAGCTGCTCTTCTTCTTCTAGTTTTTTTTTTT
>VZRH01003556.1:203873-293997 GCA_013397555.1 Urocynchramus pylzowi
CATCTTTTTTTTTTTTTTTTTTTTTTTTTTTTTTTTTTTTTTTTTTTTTTTTTTTTTTTTTTTTTTAAGAAGTTGGAGGGAGCTCAGCAAGGAACTTGTGTCTCAGCCAGCACACAAGAGGACAAGAACCTTCAGCCTCCCCCTGCATTTAGCAGCACATCCCCACCCAAAAGACTGGAAGCAGCTGGGGTAGAAGGGACAGAAACAGCACTGCAGTGTTTCTGATCTCCCCAGCAACTCTGCCAGGGTGTGCTGCCCCAAAAACCCCAGCAAACAGCTCTCCACAGCCACAGTGCTGGTCCACTACTGCTCTCTTCAAGGGATGACAGCTGGTGAGCACTTCATCCTGAATTTATGATATTGCCCTCCCGTCTGAACAGCAATCAGGACAAAGGAAAACATTTATAGTGTAATGCAGTCATCCAAAAACCAAAGGAAACAGTTGCAAAAGATGTGCAGTTTCTTCTTTCTCAAGTGTTTAGGTAAGCACAGAGAAAGGATCACAGTTTCATCACAGCTGAAGGGAATACAACATCAATCTGCCCATTCTCTTGGATGCTGTATGAGAACAAGACATATTCTTCACACTTATTTCATTCCTTGAGACTTTTATGATGATGTCATGCCTGGGTGATGTCAAATTAATTTTCATATACAGTTTTTGGAAAATATATGGGCTGGTACAGTGTAATGTCAGTCTTACTTGCTAGCATGAGTGTATGTGTACAACATGGCAGTGGATGGACATAAAAGAGGTTTTCAGCAATGCTTCTCTGTGAGTAGTTTCTGCACACTACAAAAATTTATCCATAAAACCTTACAGGAGCATCATTTTATCTGTTAAAAATCAAGTCAATAAATTAATATAATTGCAATTAAGCATTGGTGTGGATAATACAGTTGGTAGAACTGAGATTAACATTGTCAGAACTGAATCCACAAACTTGCTTGAATACCTGCATATAACCTAATGCTTTAAAGAATGCAGTTGATCCACAGTGCATGTAGCCCAAACACCTTCCTTCTAGATAAACACTGTGGTTTGAGATCTAGAACAGCACAATGCCAGTTTCTCTTCCTGAGAAACTGAAAAATACCCCAATCAGGCAAAGGACAAACAAGAGCTAATACCAGAGCCTTTGGTAAACTGCCCTGCTTCCTTCTGAGACTGCTTCAGTCCAGCAATAAAGTGTTATGCAGATAACACTGAGATACCTATTTAGACATTTCCAAATAACTTACTTGCACACTTCAGTCAAGATAATCTTGTCTGTCACCAACTTATCTGAAACATGAGATGGTTCTGACGACAGATATATTTCTACCATTGACTGAGTTCAGATATTTTGTGACACTGCATAATACTGAAAAGAATTGCCTTTGCATGTAAGGGACCCAATCTGTCCTCCTGTGAACTCAAATGTAAGGTTGGACTTACTAGCACAGCAGGGAATAAAATACAGCACTTTCAGACAGTGTTACAACTGGGCTTCTTCCCTTTTGTTTCCTTCCAAAGGTGCAATCAGTCAAACTTTGTTGGCAGTGTACGTTCTATACTTAGCTTCTGTCCATTTAAAATAATTATGACTTCCAACTACATTGCAAACCAATTTCTATTTTCCAAAACTAAATTGGCAACATTATCGTGGTGCTGCTGCCAGTCAAATGAATTTAGATGCTCTTTCATTGCCTTTCATTTATTTTCATTTCAGTTGTTCCCTTTTACAGTCTTTAACCACTCATCACTAGTGTGAGTGAGCCAATGATGGCTCACCAAGCACTTAGTCTCAGTAATGTGTTCAGTGATTTGACTCAGAATCTCATCTGAAATTTCAAAGCCCAAGATGGGTCAACAATTTCACTGTAAATCCATATTCTACAGGATTTCAAACAACAGGGAGAATTAGTAATTTGTCACAAATCTCAGCAAAGGACAGTTTTCATCATTCTACTACCACTTTATTCATGTAGTTTCAAAAGTAAAGGCAGCAATATGTATCTGCAAGTAAATGCCTGCAACATTGAAACATTGAAGGCAAGAAAAGTCTGTTTTGCAGATTCAAAGTATGTTTCAATGGAATACTGTAAAAATATTTTCACAGTGGTCCCCAGGTGGAGGGTGGTTCACATAGCACTCACTAGAGGTGAAAGGAAATGACCTTAAATTGTGCCAGAGGAGGTTCAGATTAGATACTAGAAAAAAATATTCACTGACAGAATGGTCATGCATTGGAATAAATTGCCCAGAGAGGTAGTGGAGTCACCCACTATCCCTGGAAGTATTCAAGAGTTATCTGGATGTGGCACTTGGGAATAAGGTTTAGGGGTGGTTATGGTGGTGCTGGGGTGATGGTTGGACTGGATAACCTTGAAGGTATCTTCCAAACTTGATTTCTGTGGTTCTGTGACATAAACATAGAAAAGTGTACACCTTTTGAACCAAGACAGGTTTTTCATCAATGGGCTAGCACAATGTCTGTGTCTGTAAGCTAAAGAGGGGATTCCTCTCTTTTGAGACAGGGTAGAAAAAAAACCTGAAAACACCTCTAACCACGTGTCACTTGAACGCAACAGAAGGAGAGAAGAGAAGAGATTTATATTTCCTGGAGAAGCTGAAGTTTCAAAAATGTTTTCATTGATATGTATGCTTAGGCAAAGATAAACTACTTTGGGCATGAGGGAGGGGAGAGGGACAACAATCTGTAAGTAACAATCAGATCAGGGTGATGATGTCACAAATTCCTGACTTGCTGTGCGCCCTCTGGGTGAGTGACAACAGCTTTTATGTCCTATGTTCCACATACATAAAAAGCAATTATAGAAGTTACCTCATTCAGCACAATATACTGCTCCACACCAGAAAAAAATATTACAATTATAATAATGGCTCAAGGTATAACATTTCTTTCATATAAGAACACTAAATTTGCATTTTCACATTCATGACATAGCTTATCCTGATGAAATTTTAAATCCTATGCCACTTTAAACATACGCTGCTGAAACTTTATCTACTGAGCCAACACTTTACATTGGTGCACACATACAGGTCCAGCTGACCACCAATGAACACAAGACACAAACACAGACTCTTATAATCCCAAAAATTCTGCTAAACCAAGCAAGAGCTGTAGAGATTATGTTCTTAACAAACACCTTCAGTGCAAGTCAAGGAAAGCAAACACTGAAACAGGAACAATCACCACCCCATCCCCCCCACCCCGCTCTTCCCTGTCAATACTGTAAACCGCCTGAACTGCTTCCAAGAAAAAAAAAAATGACTATGCCTTGACAACACACCACATATCTCACAAGGAACAAAAACACTGAGGTAGTTCTGAAAAACTGAAAATGACCCTTTCAAACAACAGAATGGGAAATGAGCTCGGCTTAGGCAGAGGTGATACTGCATGGAGACACAGACAACATGTTTGCGTACAGGTGTAGATATGGCCTAAGACACAGCAAGCCAAGTGCCTGAAACAGCTTCATGTAATTTCTTTCTAAGCCTGGTTTAAATGCTTTTGGTAGAAAGTGTGATCAGTGTGCTACTAGCACAGATGCTGCCACAATCATTTCTATGTAAAGACACAGATTTCTTGCACTGAGAGTGCACCAGAAAACTTCTCTGAATAAAAAACCATTAAAATTCACCTCACATTAGGACCCTGTTCCCTCAGATTACCTTTTTACTCCCTTTTTAGCTATTCCATGCCAGTCATATGGCAGGAAATAAGATCCTTTGGAGGAGGCATCAGCAAGAAGAGGAAATGATACAGTACTAAAATAAATTTCTGAAGTGTCAAAAAAAAAAAAAAAAAAGACAGCATTTGAATAAAGAACTATCTAGAAAAGTGAATTAAAATGAAGTTTTAGATCAAATCTGAGAAACAAAAATAACTTTTAAAGAGAAAAATGTTCAGCTATATTTATCCAGGACACTTGCCAAATTTGTATCCATACACAAGCACACATATTTACTGCAGAGTACAATTACACCACAGGCAGGCAAAAACTCAAAATGAAGCTGCTGGCAGATATATTTGAACTGGAACACTTCTGCAATAATAGCTTATCTATGTTTTATTATTTTATAGGTCTTCAGAAAAACTGCAGGATCCTGGAAGAATCCAATCTATTCCACACCATGAGTGAAAAGAACAGGATGGGAAGAATTATTTGGAGGAGCGCAAAGGGTAAGGAAGGAGAAGAGAGAGGAAATGGTTTAAAACAGAATGGTTAGATCTGCAACATTTAGAAAACAATTCTTCAGCACTCCAAAATGCCAGTGAAAGCCTGCTTCAGATCTCTGGTTCTCTGCAAGGCCATGCTGTCTGCATACAATAGATATGAGTAACAAGAACATTATTTGAGTTCCAGTAAAACAGTAAGAAAGTCACTGTAGTAAAATAAACATAATGGCTTTGCCCTTTATGAGGAAGATCAAAGTTCTGAGTCACCCATTTGCAACAAATTTATACAAAACTCTTCTTGGCTGGAGTTGCTCAAAGTCCAAAGACAACTAGACCACTGAGGCATGGTGACTTACAAATAAAAGCACAGACTGAGGTGAGGGGAGGTAGCTCAGCAAATACAATAGAACATAACTTTTTGCCTGGAATCAAAGATTAGGAGATTAGGAGAGCAGAAGAGTTGCAGTTACCTGGTGTGGCTGTTGGAGGACAGGCTTTCCCAGGGCTGCACACTACAGCCTGTGACTGCATAGGCTCCCCCACAGCTCCCATCCAGCTTCATCAGCAAGGCTTTTGCTGCATTCTCAGCTGTCTTCCTGCAATCATGAGCCCTCTTAAGCATCTGTGTGACATTTTCATCACCTGTCTGGTCCCCTAGTTTTCAAGCAAACAATGTTTCAGTCAGGAATTAAGGCAAGAGATCTTTCTCAGTTTATACAAAGACAATGACAATAAATTACCAATCTGTGAACTAAAAGAAAGCAACTTCACTTCCTTGTGAGCATCAGTAGTTAACTGGGACACTGGCCTGAATGCACCCTGCTCCTAGTCACAAGCTCCAGGTACTTGTGACTCCAGGCAACATGTCTTAAGTGATGCAGAATTTTAGCTTGTCTATTTGTAATGTGTGTGCATTCTGCATTAACATTAGGTTTCAATGCTCAAATTATGAACACACTGGAAAAGCCTCAGCCTCAAAAAACTCTTACTCCAGTCGGTGCAGTGTAGTTTCACAGTGTAGTCATCTCCAGAGCTTCTCCTCACAAGCACCTTGATCTCAAGCCTGAGATTGGTTCTGGCTTGCCAGAACACCCTCTTACAGGCTACCTTGCCAGACAGAAGAATTGCCCTGCTGCCCAGAAGCAGCCTCTCACATTTTATAGCCATGCATACTAAGCCAAAAGAAAACTATCCCTGGTTAAATTGCTATAATTTTTAGTGGCTATACAGCACCTGTGTAGCTGGTAGGCTTCAGGAGAAGTAGGACTGAAACCACCACTGTCACTACTGCTACAGTCTTCCAGATGCACTGCAGTCAAGTCATTAAATTAAAACATGTTATTGGCTACGCAGAAAAATCTACAAATGTATTTGTAGATTAAGCTACAATATATTTATACTTTAGCAAAACCCAACAGCTTGCCCCACGTTGGATTTTTATTTAATCCTTGTTCAAGTCAATTACCTGTACTGCACACTTGCTGAGTGAAGTGTATGTACTAGAAGTAATACTAATGAGGAAGAAAGGAAGGGTGAATGTACTGGATTAAGATTAGCTGGATATGATCATCTTTAAGTTATGTAACTTCCATGAATTTTCCACTCACAGATGTTGATATAAAGCTTGACTGATCTTCAAACCAAAAATCTGTTATTTAATCTAGGTGTGTTAATCAAATTTCATAATGAAGTAAAGGCACATAAAACATAAACAACTTTCTCCATGCTGTGCTGTGTAATGGGAAATTTGCACCATTTCTCAGGGCTGTAACTGATAATACCATAATTAAGAGCTGTAGACAGATACCTACATAAAAATTTAACTACAGTCTCTTCCATAAAATGCATGTCAGATGAAATCCTATTCGAACCCAAAATATTTCTCCCTTATAAGATTTCTTTCTACCACCTACAGGAATAGAAAATCCAAGCCTAAATTCACTTTTGCTACTCACTGATCTCTGCTGCTGGGAAAAGTTCCCTAGCACATTGTGGAAGGGAATAAACAGAGTTTGGAGAAAGGTGGAAGAAAATCTCAGACATCCCCTCTATTGAGAAGCCAGTGCTCCTAATACACCAGGCACTTGCTATTCATCAGCACAGTATGAAGAGTTATTCTCTCTCTGAATGCTTCTTTCTACTTGCAGATTACTATGACTGCCTTCTCCTGTCAATTAAGGGAACAGAACTACTAACACTGGAATTTCATTGTGCAATCACCTCTTTCTATCAGAAGAATGGAGCCAGCAGCAATGCCAAGCTCCAAATTTCTGAACCCTATGATACTGTACCTATGATAGTGGCTTGTTCCATTATTAAGCAGGCAGCATATTAAAAAACAACACCTAGCCAAAGGATTAATTAACCAAAAAATAAGAAAAATCCTGAACATACTGGCTAAACAGAAGAAAGAAGGTTTTAAAATTCCAGAGCAAAGGTAAAACAGGAGTGAAAACCTACAGCCTTTAAAAAAAATTTTATTTGTAACTACTCAATGCTACCTTTGTATTATTTTAATCCCAGTTTTTCACAGATAGACTGTTTCTGGGGAATCAATCTTAGTGAATATGGACTTGCAACTACCACTATGGCCCTAAGCCACCTGTACTCACAAGTATTGTTTAATTATTCCACTCTCTACAGTTGCATGCCTACAACAATCTCACCCCTGCCAGAAGAGGCATCTCCTTGTGGAACCAACACAGCTGAATTTAAATTGGTCTCTTGAATTTTACCCCTATTTTTGGGGTGTATAAAATAATTTAAATAGTCAAAACCAAGAAATGACTGAAGAGCATTCTTAAGTAATGGGTGATGACATGATTCACTATTACAACCAACTCTAATGCTGACATGCCAAAAAACCACTTAAATTAAGTGATTGATTGACATCTTACCAACAGAACCAACACCTGCAGCTCTGAATTGTCCGAGAATGAGACTCTGCTCACTTTCTGCCAATGCCAACAGCAGCTCATACGCTTCTATGCACTGTTCACTGCAAGTGAAAACAAAAATCACACAAAATGTTAACTGCAATTTAAAGAAGAACAATACCTGCTATAGCAACAACAGAAAAATCTGATTAACTGCATGATTCTCTACTACTTGTCTAGCAGCAGGGATATTAAAGAACATTATACACATAGCTTCTATCACAAGCATTCAGCAGCCTCCCTGTTCTTACAACAGTGCCAGGCTGGCCTCAAGTAATGAAACAAGACAACAGATAAGAGTGTAACTGAAATAAAGGACGCTCCAGAAGCATGTTTTAAACAGGTGGCAATAGAAACAGTGGTCAAGATGATCCCTTTGAGAAACTTTTCCTAGACCTTCGTACTACACAACATACAGTATTCTATACTCTACAATATAATTATACTACACAAAGTGTTGTAAGCAGAAAAGATGCAAGAAAAATACTTCTTGCTCTGTCCTGGCTGAAAGATGTTCCTCCTTACAACAGAATAGCTTCCAACTATATTTATGAGTCATACAATGCCTGTTGCATTTTAATGTTTTTAAAAATATATACTATTAGCAATTTACACTTCATTGCGATTTGGTCAAGGCTGATAGTAAAAGAATACATTCTTTAAAAGGCACACAATTTGTTCCAAGACCAAACCTGCCTGTCCCAAATTAGTTGTAGTTGAAGGTCTTAAGTGACATGGTATTTCTGTGAACAGCTTGATGCAAATTTAGATACTTACTACCAAATACCAAGCCATTAATCCACAATTCTAACTGATACAATTAGAAGTCATTCTGAGTTATGGTGAGGCATAACACCTTGGGAAAGGTACAAAGAACCTGTATCTTAAAGCTGGATTCAGCAACACAGTCTCAGCCTATGCACAACCCCTAATTCAAATGTTAAATCAGTATTTAAGAATGAAGAGATAAACCTCTACATTCCTATGCTCATCAACTACAGTTGAAATACACTGTAGGAATAACTTCAGTTGGGTAGTCTGTCAGATAGTTTAACCAAAGGGGTGCTTTTTCAGGGAGGAAACAAAAAATAAACAGTATTACTATGGCACACCATCAACTTCACTCTTAAACACTTCTACCAAGTCTCCTCCAGCTCCCTCTTCCTGGCTGAGTCCCTTGTGTAGGTACATACCTGTACTGCAGTGCCAGTCTGAGGGCTGTGGCATTGGACTCGTACTTGCCCACAAGCATGCTCATCCTCTCTGCATTGCTCTTGCACTCCTCCAGTGTTATTGTCAGCAAGTCGTTCTGGGATTTCAGGTGTTCAATACGGCTGCAAAAAACCAAGTAATCTGCAATCTTCAAGCTTAACTTGCAATCACTCTCCTGAAAATTCTAGAACAATCATACTTTGAAACAATGAAAATTACTTAGTCTACACAAGTGTTTTTTAATGAAGATGGCAAAATCCATCAATTCTGTATATCTTATAAAAAGTCAAGAGGATAGAAATTTATCTTAGGTCATTCTCTTCTCCTCCCCATAAAATGTAGTCATAACCCTGTGCAGCAGCCACAAGCAGAAAGCTGTACCCTTGTTTTGCAGCCACAAGACTGCATAGGACAGTTTCATATTAACCTTCTGCTCAATTTTTCTGCCTTCATTCCTCACTTTCTGCTGCTACATTTGCAACTTGTTTTAAATGGCATATTCATTAGTGTGATTGTGGTTGTGTGCAGGGATCATACAGTTGCATAAATGCCTCCTTTCTTTGAAAACCCAGAGTAACCATTCCACCTGAAGTCATGTTTGGGTTGTGATTAGAGAGGCAACTTCCAAACTGCGAATGAGGTTTCAGTGGGGCAATGTAACCTCCAAATGATCTGGCGTAAGTCAAACAGAAGCTTAACTGTAATACCCTCCTCAATGAGGCTAACCCTGAACATGAAAATGAAGATTCAGAGTATCAGAATTACTGTTTATTCTCTCTGCTGACAACTGAACCACACATCAATATACTTTGCCTGACTGTAAAAATTGGATATATGCCAAAACCAGAGAGACAAACAATTTGAAACCTTGCACAGGTAGATAATGAAGAAATCCATGCCATCCATAACTCTAAAATCACTGACCTGTTGACAAAGAAGACCGAGAAGAGCTAGTATATATGTTTGTCAGAACAAAGCCCTGACTTTTTTAGATGCCACTTTCAGTATCTAGACATCTTCTATAATGATACATGTTGTCAAATTATAATTGTGCAATGTACAGAAAAAAAAAAAGAAAACAAGAATCACATTTTGCAGCACTAGAAAAACATGAGCTATAAACAAAAAGAGATATTGTACTGATCAGACTAAATTTGAGCTAGCTTTGGGGAAAACAGAATTTGGATAGAGATATGCTGAGACACGATGCTCATACTCCTGATCCACAGTTTTGATTTTATGTGCCAAAAAAGACATGAAACACTGGTTTTGATAGAGCTTGCTAAAGGACAACACCAGCAGTATTTTAACTGCAACCAGAAAGCTGCAATCTCTCTTCTGCAGACAGAAACCTAATTGCTGGTATATTTGCCACATCACCACACATCAATATATTAATTGAGACAGTTAAATGCTATTATTCTGTTTCTTCAGGACAAAACAAAGCAAGCTAATTTCAGAATGATGCAGAATAATTTATGGGAGTCCTTATTTCAAGAGTAATGTCTCTTATGAAAAAAGAGACAAGAAAAAAGAGACACTTTTTTCAGATTATGAAAAAAGATGCCATGACTACTACTATTGGTCAGCCACAGAGAAGGGACACTCCAGAGTGCAGACAGGTAAAGGTGCTGTGCTGATTTAATAATGCACGAACAAACTCATACTCATGGAAAGAATCCTTAGCACATGATTCAATCTCCTCTTCAGCAGCCACATTCCATGCTTATCTGCAGCTGCCACAGCTGAGCTAGAACAGAACTAAGAAATGTTCAAAAAGGATAAAAAAAGCAGTCAACTCTAATGAAGCCAACAGAAGACAACATGTGTGAGCACATCGAAATTTCTAGCTCACCTATTTAATCTCTCTGTCTCCACTTCAAACTCTCGGATTTTGCTTTCAGAGATAGCAGATCCATGCGAATAGAGAGTCTGGAAGATTTCCTGGATGTTTGAGCAGTCTTGAAGGGAATGTGCCAAATGTTCAGCCACGGTACTAGAGACCTGCACAGGGCAGTTAATAGATCATTGTGAAGAGATAGCCACTGGATTTCTCTCATACATACTTTCTGCATTGAAAACTGCATTTGCTTGCATGCATTCACTTCAATGCATTCATTATTCAGTTTTTGTTATGAATTTTACATTGAATAGAACATTTACAAGATTCCACTTTTAGAAGCCATTTTGTTCTAAAATTCTGCTAACCAAGGGTGAAGTCCACTATTTCATTCTACCTTTAAAAAGCTCACTATGCAAGTTATTTATGTTCTTGAGAGCTTAGCAAAGGGTTAGAGCCAGTTTCTTCAGTAAAAGAAATATTAACACACAGTAACAACAGTGTTACTGATTTACATTGGCATTTCAAAAGCAGAAACCAGTTCGCTGTTGGTTGAAAGTTGTGAAATGAAACTGAAGAGTCTTCCTGAATAATATTTTGGTGGAACTGACTCCAAAATTTTCCTCTTGAAGTCACTCATGAGAATGACTTCTAGCCACTGGTTTTGAGAAAATGAGATCTTAATACTGGGTGAAACATTCTTTGTTGAAATATTTTGCTCAAACTGGCTTTTAAAGTATTTTCAGATAGTCCACATCTTAATTTTATTAAGAAAACAATGCTTTTATTGGAACATGGATCATACAAGCACACAGTTCTTAGTCCTTACCCCTATGCTGCTGATTTCTGATCCTAAGACAGGTCTATCAGATGATGAAGACTCTGATCTTGTCTTTGACAACTTCACTCTTTCAGCAATCTGTAAGTCAGAATGCTACACAGGTTACACAGCAGCCCACATCCCATAAAGATCACACAAACCCCATCTGTTCTCTACTTACACTAGCAAAGCTGAAGCAAACTACTAGAGAACTGAGCCCTATGTTGTAACTGAGAGAACTACAATCATTAATGCTTAATTCCTCTCCACAGCTCAAGTTCACGGACCTGCTCAGGACTGCCCTAAACATCTCCTAGTAAATCCCACGCTTGCATAGCACAAAACAAAGCCTGCTGTTCCCAGGTCATGAGAAGGTACAACAAACACACAAACCCCACCTTGGCGATGGGAATGTCGTTGCTGCTGCTGCTGGTACTCAGCTCTCCTGTGCTGGGGTTGACGGGGCGGTTGGCAGGAGTGAGGCGGCTCGGGCTGGACGGGCCCGTGGCCTGCACGCTCTGCAAACGAGTCTGCAGCTCCCGAACCTGCAATAAAACATTACATCCTGATTTTTTCATTTTTATGGTTTAAACAGTCTGGAGATTTTCTCATTGGCTACTCAAGTCTAATTGCTTCTGGTTTCAGCACAGAAGTTAAATTTTTGTACTGTGGTGGCCATGAAGTTTTCACGTGGGGAGCGGATGAGTGGAGGTTATTTTAAAATCCCACTGCTATCAGTTTTTTTTAAAATACGTGCAATGTGGAAATATGCAGAATACTGAAGAATAAGTACTTAAAGTTTCAGCTGTACTACAGGTATAGAAATTATTCTCTCTGGGGTAAAGCTAAAGCTCCAGCCTAAGATGATGATGGCTAAACAAATCAAATGAGAATCCTCCAGTTAATGGAAAACTCCAGTGCTGAAAAAAACTCTTGACATAAATAAATCACATGATGACTTGGTCATATTTAAAGGTTAAAGAAATTCAAACATTAATCATGCTTTGAAACTACAGTCAACTAAAACTACCATTCAGTGAGTAATGTACAGACAAAAAAAAATACCAGCAAAGTACTCAACCAACAGTCTGCAAAAGCTCTCTGTAAACGTACCCTGCAAACACTGCACGGTCCTCATAACACATCAGATACTTGAAGAACTGATGTCAAAAGGTTTTCAGTTTAAAGGTTAAAAAAAAGAGAAAGGTCTGCAGGAGCCAAACTATAGCTGTGCTAAAGATTATATTGTTTACCTTGGAATAATTCTTAACAGACAAAGAATAAATGGTCTGCTTAACACAACAGTTATGACACAAGGAAAAGTGACAGAGCTCATTTTCCCCACAAATCTCAAACAGAGTTTGAGATGGGAGAAGGTGAAGGAAACCATCTAAAGAGGAAATTCCCCTGAACACAGTTGTCCTTATATACACAGGTTTCTATGCAATTTTGTTGGAACAGTCCCTCTACAAAACTGAACTTAATGAAATTTTAACAGAAGTCCAAGTAAAGTTCAGATATCATTTGATATCTTCCCTTGTATGTAGCATGAAATGTAACTGTGATTCCTACATTCTGAAGAAAGGTGGGATTTTATACTAAATACATTTATACAAAGACTAAGCAAGCTGAAGTCCCTTAGTCAAAAAAACCCAAAATTGAAGTTGCTTAGGCTTAGGTGTTAGTGCATCTGGACAGTGTCTATCAATCTCTGCTTGAAGCAGCAGCAGCAGTCGTGTTCTCTGTACAACAGATGCTTCAACCTACTGCAGAGAGGAAAGAGTTCAAGTTGGAACGCTCTCCAGTCACCAAGGCAGTATTTTATGCCTCCTACAATCGTCTACAGCCTTCTCTTATTTCCTGAAGAGTATCCCTGCCTCTCTCTCTGTTGTATGCAAACTGAAGGACAGACTGCCTGCATGCTTACTGTCAAAAAAATTTTCAGGTATTTACAAATTTAAAAAATAAGAGAAAACAGTCTGTGTGTTTTACACAGCAAGGTATTTAAAAAAAGCTATAGATGGCAACAATAAAAACACATGAAGTCACACTGCACTTCTAAGTTCCCTGTTCAGTTGTGGAGGAGCACTACACCTTGAACAAAATAATTCCAAACAACTACAGCACACAAAACCTCAAATCAAATCCCCCAATGTTAAAAGTAACTTGCTGAAAAATTGATATGGGTGCTTGACCCAGAATTATGTATCATAAATGCAATTATCTCATGAAGTTAACTGAACAGAGTGTATGAAGTGGACACCCATAGCAAGTACCCTCTACATATTTGCAGCTGAGGCCTCCTTTGTTCATACAGACATATTTAGCTTCAAAATGGGTACAGCTGCACTAATGCAAACCTTAAGGACAAAAGTGCTCTACTGGTGCAAAGCAATAATTTCAGTCTGTTGATATGCATAAACCTGAAATAAACCATGCATGCATATTTTTGCTTGCAGATGTGGAATTTCAGTGCAGATAGGATTTGTTAGGATTTGTACTGTGGCATTGATACTGAGAGGAGGAAAAAAAAAAAAAAACAACAGTCCCAAAACTTCATTAAGTAAAAATTGCCATTTATTACTATTTCTTTCAACCCAGGCTGTCCCAAATTAAATTCTCCAAGTGTCTGAGTTACAGCACTGTTTAAAAGCAAACAAATAGGAAGACTGTTTGGAGGTATTCTTTATAAAATAAGACCCTAGCCTCCATGTCCAGCCAAAAAGTTGCTAAAATATTCACCTATGCTCAGAAGCCAGTCCTGGAAGATTGCAGTTCAAAAGCAAGTAACATTTTAAATTAAAGTGCAACCAGGAAACAGAGTGGTAAAGTTGCTTAAATGCCAAATGCTGGTAGGCTCTGAAGTTTAGAACTACCTTATGCAAAGACTGTATCACACAAACCTTTAATGGAGATAGGTTTCCTTTATTCTGTATTTTCTTACTGTGAAGTGACTATTGGTCAGGATTACAAAGCTAATTATTCATAAAAATCTGTAAAACAACCCTGGCAACAGAAAGAGAAATTAACACAGCTAAGAGTGTAGTCAGGTGAAGCTTTGCTCAGGAAAGCACTTCTAGAAGAAAAGTTAAAGCACAGCACAGTTACTCATCTGTGCAACTCATTGCCTTAATATTTTACCATAGAAGCAACCATGAAAAGAAGCTGCCTGTTTATCTGTCCTTCTTGGTGTATTAACTAAGTCAGGCCTTCATTTATGAAATTACATGTTGAACTGACTGCTATAAATAACTGCACTAATTTTAGCAACACTGAGTACTGGATGCTAATTCTGAGCAGGGTAACAGGGCAAGTTTGTCTGACCAGTAAAATCACACATCTCACAATTCCCACATTCACCAAGCATCTCATGACAGGGCTGCCCATTTACCTCACTGCCCAGAGACACATTATGTAACTACTTCTGGTCACCAAAACCTCCATTTTAAATAGAGGAACATGCAGCATCTCTTCAGAAAATACTTTTCCACACTGGTAGCGACTGTACAGAAAAAATAAAGAATGACCAGAGAAGAGAAAACCCAGATCAGAGATCAGAAGAGCCATTTTATTCTCTGGTTTGATGAATGCACAGATTATGAAAAGACTGGTTTTAAAGGCGGGAGGGTTTAAAAATTGTCTGACCCCCTGCGTCAAGCCTTTAGCATCATTTCGAATGTAATAAAAATTATTCTGAAGGTTAACTCATGGAATGAAGGAAAACGGCAGTACTGCACATGCGACACAATAAACACTTGGAAATGGGAGAGAGAGGAAGGGAATATCTTACAGGAAATCGATGACAAAATTGGCAAAATGCAATGGGTAAAGACAAGTATAGAAACAACCCCAAAAAAGTTACATTATAGGACAGGAAGAGTGTGGATTTCTGAGTTTGGGAGGAGGATTAATCAGGAAGGATTTAAAGAAAAATTTATTGAGTCCTTGCATCTCATTAGTTTAAAAACAAACATGCAGAAGGGTATAAAATTGCCATAAACTCTTGAAGCAATAAAATGGGGTGGAAATTCTCTGGCAAGCAGATCTTATCATATGGTCAGGAAAAAAAAAAGGAGTCGAGAATGAAGGGAAAAAGGAGAAATCCAGGGAAATGTCTGTGAAATCCAGAAAAAAAAGATAAGGAAATATCTTCCAAATGACTGAAGGAAGTCCAAGAAATTACAGAAGTAAAGAAGTGTAGGAACCCTGAAATGAGCAGGAGCAGGTACATTAAGTGAGACAGAAGGCAGCTGAACCATTAGGTTTCAGAGCAATGGATACCCTAGATACAAAAAAAAGGTCACGTGCAAACAGATGTTCTCAAGTTATTAATATGAACAAAAGCAACTCGAAATGTCACTTATTAATATTTCATGTTTTGCAATTGAACCAACTGTTGAGCTGCATTTCTAATTTTTTTCCTTTGAATGCTGAGAATTGGAGTAGGAAACAGTGAAAAATTAAAGGTAATTTCTTATCACCTTAAGAACTAAATAAAAAGAAAGCAAGGGTAGAAAAGAGGCTGACATACTATAGCAATGTTCAATTTATAAAAGACTTTATAAGCTATTAACAGGCATCACAGACATGTTTGTCCAAATGCATCATGGGCGACAGAAAAGTATTTCAGTGGAATATTCTCTTTATTGGTAACCATAACTCTGAGAAGCATATTTTTTGTCTTTTTATTTTGCACATGCATAGTGACAGCTACATGATTCATTAACATATCCTAAATAAAACACCACAGCTACTAACTGCCTGTGTCTGTCACTGATTTCCACATTCAAAGGACACCTGCTGCTTTTGTTTCTAAACCAGTTTCAAATGAGGGGCATGCCTGTGATTCTTTCCGTTCTACCCTACTTGTGACCTGTTTCATCATAAAGTACTTTTGAACCCTTCAAGTAACAGCACTTTCACCCTCAGCATTTTAATGCTTCATTTCCTTTCCCCTATTATACAGGGGAGGGAGAAGACAAAGTACAACAAACCACAGGGAGTGAACTTCTCCCACTTTCTAATTTATTCATGCATACTGCAGATCTGTGGATGAGAAGATGCCAAATCAAACAATTTGAGCTGCTCTGAGTGGTGAGGGTCTTTCCCAGGCAAAAATTCCCTTACCTTTCATTCATTCTTAATGTTGATCATTTTCAGTCAGATAATTTTCTGCTTCTCCTATATCATGAGCACCAGAGCAAACAAAGTTTGCTGACTTTCTATGTATTGTCTTTTGTGATCAACTGAGTATGGTAAAGAAATCTTTCCTGGTATCCATAAGGTCAATTAAACACTGAGTATTTGCATGCAAGCTTGGAATCAGAAGTAAAACTCTACTTTGTTGACACCCAAGAGGAGATGCTGCTGCATAAGCAGATACCATGCAAGTGAAGGATGCAGAGAATGGAAATAGCTTTGGGCCGCTACCTCAGGTTTCTGGTGGTGACCAAGAGACAAAGGAGACAGAATAGCTCCAGGGTCACTTTAAGCTGTGCAAACAGATAATAATCTCTAAGGCCCATGACGTATCAGTGTTCTCCAGCAATCTGGAACAATACCTTCTGATCCCAACGGGAATGACTACAAAACAGAGTCCAGCAGATTCTGCTAGCTTTGTGTCATCTGAGAACAGTGTGGGCCCAAGAACACCTGCAAGGCCAAGGACCTGAGTCCTGCTGTGGCAGGGGTAGTTGCAACTGTTCACAAGAACCACATATTTTTGGAGAGCCCTCTGCTCAAATTAAAGTTCCTCTGGAGTGGGAAATGTGGGCAGCTGATGGGATCACACATAAAATGCTCATTTTCTACTACTCCACAGATTATGTTTCCATTAGGGTCTTAGTTGAAGACAGCTAATGAAGTGTTTTTTTTCTGGTCAGTTTGGTGATTTCAGCTGAGTTTGGAGAAGGAATAGAATAACCTTCACAACTAGAAGCATGGGATTAACTGAACGAGCTGACATATGGCTCATGCAGAACAGACTTAACAGACTTCCAGAGCTAGAACTGCCTTTTCACTTCAGACTTAGTTCTTCAGAAGAGCCTCAGGGAAGCCTGAATGCTGCCCACACTACCTTTTATGCAAACAACTCTTCAAGACTGTGCTGAGGTACCGCTCATCTGACAACTTTTATGGGCAGTAATTAAAAAATCCACAATTTTTACTTTACTGTCAGGATGGAGTTTATATGCTGCTTCACTGCTGCTCATCTGAATCCCCTGCTGAATACAAGGGCTTTTGTGTAAGAATACAAATATTACTTTTTCTTCTACTTAAGCTTGTTACTCTGTATAGCAGTTGTAAATAGTGCTGACCTGATTACAGCCTTATTCTCATGTAATAATAATACTAATCCCCACAGTCTGGTACAGAAGTTCCCCACCATCTTATCTATGTTACTGGATTCAGGATTATGGTCATCTATGTGTAAGCAGTTTCTAGGGCACTGACTGGTCTGGACCTAAATAGATTTTATTTTTAATGCAGCAAAATAATGCAGAGGTAAAATAAACCTCTGCATTATGAAATTAGCTGTTACACTGCAGACAACCTAAGTAAGCAATTACCTCACTCACTAATGACCTGTGAGAAACAAACTCTGAATGTATGTCGTTTCTTAGCTACTGTTCCAGAGAGCAGCTCAATCTGTTAACTGAGCGCAGTAAATACCTAATTAAATCAAATCTCCAACAAGCCTGAGAAAAATGTATTGAAAGCACTCTGCTTGATTACAGGCATTGGTCTGAAGGAACAGACCTATTGATCTGGTCAACTTCAAGCCTGTTCACTTCAACCAATTTAATTTGAGAAGGACAATAACTAAATTTTAGTTGGATCTCCTTTCCCACGCTCCAGGGAAATAATTTGAAGTGACTTTTGAGTTCAGGTAGCATACAGAAAATATTTCATAGGTCAAAGAAAACATTTATTTTGTTGCCACTATGGTCAGGAAGCTACATTAAAAATGCAAATATGGTCTCCAGTGCAAGAATTACATAGTGTGCAGACAGGGTCATATGCCACGAACTAATTCTCTGATGGGGATAATAAATCAGTTGTTCTGCATGATTAGGATGATACCAATTACCAGATTTCAGTAAAGTCCTCTGTAGCTACAAACAATTGAAACAAGCTGATGACCTGAATTCTGCTTCCACCAGAGGTACCTATATAATAGAGAACTGGAACTGCTGGCAGCCAGACAAAACATATCAGAATCATGAAAAGATGCTAAGGCTAGCTCTAGAATTAATGCAGCTGTGTTAACTCGGTTTTTTCTGCTTTCCTTTGGATACAATCATAATATAATGATCCTGGTTTTAACAGGTATCCTTGCATAGTCATATATTTCATTATACATTAACATAACTTTAATATTTTAAAGCTCCATTTAGAAAGTAGTCAGTAGCTTTAGTCCTTATTGTTTCTTCAGAAGCACAATCTTCCTGTGTCTTGGACACCTCACAGTCTAACTTCTGGCCTCATACAGCCACAATTTCCATTATTTTGGAAATTATTTGGTTTCCATTATTCTGGTTTTGCTCCAGTTTTGTCCCTGAACTTAGAGAGCCATTGCTCCCATTTTTATTTTCTTTCTCTAGCATTTGTAAAGAGAAAAAAAAATCAAGAATTTGTTTTGCCATTTGTTTTGCTGAACAGGACAAGTCCCTACTCTACAGACAACGACCTTTTCTCTAACCATTGTCTACATAATTTTTTGCCCATTTAAACTGTACTTTTAAGAGATAAGAATGACATACAACATTCCAGATCAGATCTCACCACTCTTTATACAGTTTTTCCAACCCCTACTGAAAATAACTTATTTGGTACCTCATAGGACTGAATTTGCCACTGTGGCTCAGCCATGCTGATCCCTGGGGGTCAACACCAATTCCTTCCCCTTTCTATTTCTCAACCGAGGAGCTCCTGGATGTCAGCATAAATTCTTATTACCATTCTTTTAAGTCCCTTAACTTGCATGCCGTACTTCTCAAAACAGGAATCTTTTTGTATACTCAAGGCCACCTATCTTTCTCTTGTTTGATATCTTAGTATTGATCTGTGTCACCTGGAGTGTCAATAACTACATTTGTGTAAGCAAATTTCTCAAGCACACACGTCAACTCTCTGCCTGCTCGTGTTGATGTCTACCCCCTCAGTTTGGCAACAATCCAGCCCATCCATAAATGCTACCTCTGCAGCTCAAGGTCTAGTCTTGCCTCCACTAAAAAAAATTGTCACTAAAAATTTCAGGACTGAAAACAACCCATGGTATATAATAAGACAAAAATTTACAAAGGAAAAGTTGAAGTGGTCTTGGTTTTTATGATACAAGATTACTGTTCTTGCCTCATCACACATGCATTTTTAGCGTTAGGAGAAGACAGGGAATTTTGAAAAGGTAATTTGAGGCTTTATACCTGAAGATTGCAAATCTCTCATGATGCAGGTTCATGCTATAATGGCACCGTCACTGCAATAATGTTGGTTTAGAACAGCAAAAAAAGCTAATCTGCTGCCAACAGGTAAAGAGTAATACTTGCAATAGTTTACCATGATATGGTGGTCTGAATTGTCATTTACACTGAACACAAACTCGAAACTGCCTGTTTTAAAAATAAAAAACTTCATATCTAGACAAAACTCCACAAATCTACCAGGCACAAAGTTAACAAAATTTAAAAGTAACTGAGATTGAGATCACATTCTCTTGGATCTCTAATCTTTTTTGTGAACAAATCTTTCCCCTTTTTTTTTTTTCACTTTGGACTCCACACAAAGCACAAAGCCTTTATCTGACCTTAAAGCATCATAAAATGTAGACAGGGAAGCAGGACATGGCTGGAACCACTCATTGTTCAGTACGAGAATTACTGCCCACTGACAGGAGTCCTGCTCTTTTTCTTTCTCCTAATCACAAATTGAATTCCCATCAAAAACAAGGAAATATTTCTTGTTTACAGGAAAAAATAGCCTTACAGGAAAATTCACTAGATGAACATCTGCTTTCTCTATATCCAAGTTACGTATGCTTCCTTAAAGATGAATATCAGTTTTTCTGATTTCTGAAATCAGGCTGTTGTGCACACTGGCTGTTTTTCACACACTCTTTTTCAATTATGTGCAGTTCTGTCCTAGTTTTGTCATTTGTATAGCCCAGCTTTGAAAGCAAAAAACCCTATAGCCAGCATAGGAAGTGAGATTAAAGAGAAGCCTGTTCTGGTGACAAAAACACACAGGCTGGAGGAAGAAGGAGGCATCATCTGTGCAGCAGCCTTACCCTTCTACGCAGCCTGTCCCTCTCCTCACGGACAGCGTTCATGGTGGCCTTGGTCCTGTTGAGCTCCTCCTCTTTGCTGCACAACATGGCTGTGAGGCTCTCATTCTCTTCCCGCAGGCCAGCCAGCTCCTTCTCCCACCGAGACCTCTCCTCAGACAGGTTTGGATAAAGGTCACGTCCCAGCACTCCCTCAATCTCCTCCACGGTCTGCAAAAACAACAGTCATCAACAAACAGAAAGAGACAAAGACAACTGAGCAGGACTAATAGGTAGATGGAACAGAACTGTGTGTTAACAGGCAACTCTACACACTTATATATACACTCCCAGCCTCTCAACACCATTAGTTTGCTTCTTCTGTTTGCTAAGTAATATCAAACAAAATTACTACTTATTTTCTTTCATTAAAACATTTCATACTGACAAACACCAAAGCAAACACATGCAAATAAAACATGTCACCTGTGAACGACAGCAAATCTGGTAGTTTAATCTCAAAATACTTTAGAACAAATTAATAACTCCTTGTCATTGGTGAGCACTGTACTTATTGTTTCCCTGCTGAGTAACAGGCAGAAATGAGCAGTCTGTGAATATGCATGGCATGGAGCTTTATTTATTGCTAGACCAATGCCACAAAAGGGCAATTAAAAGAGTGGGAGAGGATTAAAAGAGGGTTCTTCTTTCCCATGTCCCTGAGTATGTTCCTTCCTTGAGGTGACAGCAAAATAAAAGAGAGAACTCTGGCCTTGACTAGGCTTAAAGGGGATGTTACAGCCTTTCCAGTACCAAAAAAAAGGCTGGGTTTCTCTGGGACACAATGGCATCCAGCACCTCCTGTGCCATCTCTGTGCTCAGAGCTGTGCACACACTGTTCAGTTCAAGGGACATTCAGGAACTTCCAGTGGGGGAAACTGAACTACGAGCACCCACCACCAGCAAGGGAATACTGCCATGCCTGAACTGACTGTCAGGCTGGCCACTAACATGCTGAAACATGGCATAACAGGCTGTCGGGGAGCCACCTGCAGTTTGGAATCTACTACCCAGCGTATGCTGTGCCTGTGCTCCATGTCTAACTATGCAAGATATCTGCAACAAGCAAAACCACTCCAAATGTTGCCCATAAGCTTTTTAATCTCCCTGGAAGCAGTGTGTATTGAAATGATGGGAAGAAACATGGAAAATAAAATATTATATGACATCACTGGCAATGCAGAAAGTTTAATTTCATTGGCTAATCCAAAACCAAGTTATAGCTAAAGCCTATACTTTTACATCTAATATGGAAAATAATTGATGCACCAAGGTTAATAATAATCTATTTAGTTGTTTTATACAAAAGAACATTTATATCCTGATGTGTCCCTTCCAATTCAGCATATTCTATGAATCTATGATTCTATATATTACTGAATATTTACTGCTTTGTTAACTTCTTTAAATTGGAAGGGACCAAAAGAACCAACTAGATTACAGCTGAAAATAATAAGCCTAGCTGGAGACACTTTTTTTTTTTCTGCAAGAAATCTTACCAGTGTTTTCAGCATTGTCTGACTTTGAGGTATCAATGAAATTTTATTATTTGTTCAGTTTATCCTTTTGAATTGTATTTCATGTCTCTCTTGCATAAAATTGCAACACATTTTAGAGCCACAATTATGAAACTATTGACAGAGTATCAGAGTATTTACACTGTAATTCTGCTTACAGATTTGGCAGGAAATTGAAATTACTTTTCTGAAAAAGCAGAGGCTTGCAACATCTCTGTGAGGTGAAAGAAGCTGCAGGTCTCCCTTGTATTAGCTTCACTTGGACCCATAGGTCTCAAATTATGACCAGGTAAATTATTTCAACACAACATGAAGATGAGTTTAAGTTCTAAATAAGCACAGGGTGGTTAATCTCACAATGTAAAGAGAAGCTCTGTAATGGCAGGAGCATCCTCTTTTGATGATGCCAGCTTTATTTTAAACAGTGCCTCTTTGTTGCTGATTTCTCCTCTCCCTTCTTCCCCCTCAAACTTCCCCTGCTGTTTTCTCACCCCACTAATGCGAAGTTCTGCTGCTGCCTCCTTCCTCCCTATTCCCCATGCTCCAGTGTTACTATTTTCCCAACCCCTCTCCTTTCTAGACCACTGCTTCTCAGAGCACTACCACTAGAGCAATTCTCTGGTGTCCAATATGCTACCAACCATCCTCCATGGAAAATAAAACATAAAAACTGTACACAGATACAGCTATGTAAAATAATGCTGATTAGTTTTCTTCGAAGTAGCATTACAGAGCAGTTTTATTTGGTGTGTTGCTGCACAGCAGATAATTCAGGTATAATTTCACAGAGTATGGGATTGAATTACGTCGTGTTCTGAGCACAGGGCAGCAGGATATCGTATCATGGTAATTCCAGTCTTGTCACTAACACTGCCATCAGTGCTCTCTGCCTTATTTTCTTTACAAGAAGTGTTGTGTTACAGATGAGATATCAGATTAAATCAGCAAGTATCAGGTTTAAAAGACACTAAAGCAGTACTTCTTCCCATGGTCTAACTCAATGGCAGAATTTATTCCTAACAGAATTTATGGAGACCAAAAATTTAGACAGTAGATAGAAAACACAAACACAGTAGACAGAAACAAAGAAGAAAATTTCACCCATTACAATTAAACACAAAGACATCATCTTTGGTTCAAGTTCCTACAGATCCATTTTGCCGGAAGCATCTCTGAAGGAAGGAGAAGAACATACTATGGATGTAATTTTTGATGCTGTCTTTCCATTAGCATCTCCCACTAGGTAGATGGACTTTTGGTCCAATCCAGTACAGCTGTTCTCATATTCTAAATGTTTCGTGCTTGGAAATATTTACAGCTTTTTTAAACAGCAAAATTTTAGTAGTTAGGTATCTGTTACAGATGTGATCTCCAAAATAAACAAAGCATTACCCAGACTATTCTGTGGAAATTTTAAAATCTTTTTCTTAAAGTATGTTTTTGTAACTGTTCATTTAGTAAGACAATCTGATAAATTTAATTTCAAGGTCTTTTCAGTTTCTGTGGGCAGAAACAACTGAGACAGCTAGGGTGACATAATTTTTATAAAAGAAGCAAAAAGTAATTCAGCAGCAACTGCAATAAAAGGATCCCAGTGAAATATGACCACCAAAGCTAAAGGATTTAAAGCATTCAACTGCATTAGTCTGGTGAAGAAGATAGCTTGGCTTTTTTCTTCACCACCATTAGCTGGAGAACAAAAAAGCCAGTGGCCAAGGCAAAAGGTAGTCAGAACACTTCAGGTTTCCATTCACAATTCCACCCATTTCAAAATTCTCTCCATTTTTTCTCTGAGGAAACATGAAAGCAGAAATGACCTGCAGCCAGCGGTGCAATGGTGGAGAGGGGCTCTACGTGTGGGTTTCGCTCTGTTAAACACATCTCACTTCAGATACCTCTGTGGGCCTCACACAGGCTGATCTCTACCTACTTCCCAGAATCCACATCTCTCTTTTGGTGAATAGTGACCTCTGAAAACAGTTAACCCTAAAAGTCCAAACAGTACTTGGCAACATTCAAAGTACTGATCCTAATCCTCTGAGATGCTCAAATAAACTGCTTTAATACTGATCCCAAGAGACCAGAAGTCAAACATACATTCTTCAAATTACTTCTCAACATTAATTGCTTTATATTTTGTTATATTCCTCAGGCACCACCAGAGAGAGAAGGAACTTTTCCCAGTAGTAGGACAAAGGGCTGTCAAAGCCATCTAGAAGCCATCACTGCAAGACCAAACTGTCAGTACAGTTTTTCTTGTATAAATGAGTCACTGACAGCTTTCCACGTCACACAAAAGGCTTGTTCATGTCTTCCCCTGTATACAGGAAGATTCTCTGTGGCTCTCTTGCTTTCAGGTTCTGAACTGCAGTGCCTTTTGTTACATGTGCCAACAAACATCCATCTCCTTGTTCTATTACATTCACAACATAGAGGTATCACTTGAATTATTTGTTCCTGAGGCTGACTTATCTCATTTGAAGTAATGCACAACCAATGCTTAGTGTTAAATTAGTTTTTGCTGTGCTGTGGGGAATGGTGTTCCCCAATTTAGTGTTCCCACTGAAATAACTCCAAACCACGCCCTGTTCACTCACTTCCCAGTCTCCAGTGGAGGGATAGAAAGGGAAATCAGAGGCACAAAAGACAAAGATCAGGGGTTGAGATAAGAACTATTTACTGGAAACAGCAATGAGGAAAGAAAATTAACAGTAACAGCATAAATACTAATAAGGGAGTGTACAAGAAATGGGCAGTTTGCACACGAGCTCTCACCCCCAAGAACACATGACCAGGAAGGGATCCCTTCCCCCCTTCCTGGAAAATGAGGGATATAGGATAACCGGGCCATGCCCACTCCTGGCTACTGCAAAAATTAGCCCAGTCTTGGCTGGAATCAGGACAGCTTTATATTTTAAGGCAGCCAATCACAACTTAGCCAAGCACAAACATACATAGTGTGTTTTCAGTCACTGATCAATGATTACCTGTAGGACCTTGGGCAGGTGAGAGCTTGTTTGCTGGACCAGCAAAATTGCCTTAAGAAAGTAAATTAACTGCTGAGTATCCCCATTTCTCTTATCTTTGAAATGAGTACAGGACAAATAAATTTCTAATTTGAGGTCCAAAGTAGCTGCTCCTGGACCTTGGAAGGTGTAGAACAGGTGTGCTACTACTTACAAACACACACTGTGAACTTGAGTTGACTCCTGTGAAGTACTTTCAACACCTTTGGAAGCAAAGTGTGATTATGATTGTTACAGAAGTGATCAGGTGTCTCAGGCAATGAACACACAGCATTTTAGAGCCTAATGTTACCATTACCTTAATAGCTAAATCACAATGTTCGCTGGCAGTAGTGAGTTGTTCAATGTGCCTGTCGACTTCTGCCACTGATAAACTGCAGCTGCTTTTCTTCCTCCCACAGACAACATTTTCCAGACCTGTCAGCACTCTCTGCAGTTCTGAATTCAAGTCACTACAGTTATCTAAAAGAAAGCAAGACAAAACAAAACAAACATCACAACAATTAGTGACTAAGTGAAAAAACAAACTCTTAACCAGGAAGTGTCTGCTGCAGAACAGCCAGGACTGATACCGTTCAGAGAATGTCCTTGCACTCTGCCACTTTTTCCTTGACAACTGATAGGCTTAAATACCATAATCACATCAACTGAAATCATGAGCTACCTCTCATCTGACAAACAACACCCCAAGGCTTATCTGAAGTGTTCATTCTTTCTTCAAAACTCCTGCTTTTCTGAGGAACATTTCAAGGTATTACATGCTTACATTCTGTGACATTTTTTAATGTTCTTTTGGCCATTCAAGGTCTCTTATCCTGATTTTATTGAAGTCATACGTTTGTCTCTGCAAATACAAGATTCTTCTGTCTGGTACATTCAGGCATCCTATGACTTGATGTTTTCCAGAGGAATTTTTGGGGTTGTACTTAGGTATTGCCTGATTTTAAAAAATCGTGGTGTTTACAGAAATGATCCCTACCAACCACCTTAGAGCCTGTGTTTTATTTTAACAGCTACTCCTTCAAATAAAACAGCAGAATATTCAGGGATCATAACACCACAGCTTATGTTTCATATAACAACTAGCTATTTTATTACCAGCTTATACAACAATGCTATTTTAATTATAAAGTATCGCAGAGAATTACTTCCTTTTCTGTCTTTAGGCAAACCTCTTCTAGTGCCCACTGCTGTAGCATCCTCCACTTATGTGAAAGCAAGTGGGCCTCTGTACCTCGCTAGCTCACTCCATAAATTATTTTTGTTTCTCTTAGATTCGCCTCTGGTGATGGACAGTGGCAGATCCTAAGGCAGACCCTTGTGCTGTCTCCTGGATGTGCCTGTCAGTATTTCTAGCTTGCTAGGTCAGAGTCTGCAGTAGCTACCCACAGCAGAGGACACAAGGGGTGCACTATGAGGCGGCAGCACAGACGCAGCTCCTCTATCCCACTGAAAACAGCAGTAGGCATTCTTGGTGGAGGCTGTGATTCCTGTACTGCTGCTGCAAGTGCTTCACCATGGTTAGACTACTACTTCATGGTAGTCTTACAGCTGTGGTTCTTGCAGGGCACTAAAGCAGTGTTGCATTGAACTGGGTCAGAATTTTAACAGACACAAGTCACCAGATTATTGCAGATTGCCTTTAAACCTCCCTGTGCAAGGGAAGACTGAGAGCTGCTGAATGAAAGAATGAGAGGAACAGAAAGCAAAAACCTGCAAGCTCATTATCGTTAACCTAACTGCAGAGCCTAACAGACATAAACCAAAACTACTGCTAACCAAAAAGAAGAGTTTAGAATGATATAGCTGTGCATGAAAATTTGAATGGGCAACATATAAAAGTTTTTTCTGGGAAGTCATTTCACTAATTCCTAATTAGCAGCCACCCATGTGTCATAGTAATATCAGAAAAGCCCTTCATAATAATACCACCATTTGCTTAGAAGCAGGATATAGCAAGCAGGATGCTTACTTGTAAAAACCTTGTGTTTTGTTTGCTTCAATTTGCTTTTTTCAATAACATCTTCTGTAATAAACATCTTGTACATTTGAACAACCTTCACAAGACCTTGTTTGCTGGGATTTGTTCTAAAGATGACATTTCCCCCATAAAATAAATAGTTTAAAATGTGAGAACCCCATTTCTGACAGAAAACCAGCAGAGCTCAATCACAAGCTCTGCAAGATATATTGGAGAGCATTCACAGTTCTAGCTCTAGGTGTTTTATTGCCTGTAGCAACAGAGCAGCAGATCCACATGCATTAGAGTATCATAAAGTATTACTGGTTTTACTAAGTCACCAATTAGGGACAGTCACTCTATCAGGGCAGTAAGCAAGCCATGCACATGGGTCATTAGAGCATGATTTTTTGTCCTTATATACCTATATCTAGAAGGATTTAAAATCATACATATTCTTATATCTATATGTGTGTGTGCAATTTATTTTCACAGGAATATGGAAACAACAGCCAAAAAAGACAAAGTCTATAGATAGAAGGAAAATATGAAAGAAATGCCAGAATCCCTAGAGATAACATTGTTACTTTGTCCATTGTTATCTGTGAGACTACCTTTCAGGGAAAGGGAGCACCCAAGATTTGCAGATGCTTGTGGTCAAAGGAATGATGAAAGTCAGCCGGTCCACAAAAGCTCACAAAATACATACTTGGCATGGAAACTGGGTCAGGTTAGGCCCTGACCTACTATATAAGCACATGGCAGTGTTTTTTGGACGAAGATGGAAAGGGAAGAGAGAGAAAGAAGAGATAGAAAGAGAAGAAGAGAGAAGAAGAGAGTAGAGGAGAGAAGAGAGAAGAAGAGAGAAGAAGAGAGAAGAAGAGAGAAGAAGAGAGAAGAAGAGAGAAGAAGAGAGAAGAAGAGAGAAGAAGAGAGAAGAAGATCACCAGTCCTGGCTCTGGCAAGATTCAGCTGTTCAGGGTGCTGGGTTGCATATCCCAGCAAAGCAAGCACCAAGGGCTTTGTGGAGGTGTTTATAGGTAAGCTTCCCCTGCTCTGGAGGTAAGTTTCTCCCTTTCCATGCAAATTAGTTATCATGGGCAATCTGTTCTTTCAGACCTTTCTGAAGGGCTGGGAGGGCTTCTGGGGTCTTAGGTGACCTGGATTCCCCTCTACAGCACATGCTTCCTTCTCAGCCTCATCCCTGTGCTTGCTGTGTGCTGTGTTGTGCTCATGTCCTAGAGCTGAACAAAGACACTTGTCTCTGAAGAGTGCTGCCTGTACCTCCACACGGCTCTCTCCTCCAGCCACATACTGTTCCTTCTCAGAGTGTGTAATTACCAACAATCCTTGGCTGGCTCCAGAGCCATCTGTCTGCTGGTTTTTGAGACAGACACATCATCCTCCTTATCTTCTAGGTCTCTACACTCTATGTCATTCTACTGCCATGTTATTAATTTTTACAACAAACTTAAACAACTTGCCGTTTATATCCACAAACCCTGGTTCAGTTTCATTTCGTGAAGACAAAATAAATCCTGAAAAGCAAATTAGTTTCTTCTTTTTTTTCTTTTTCTTGGTAAGAAAAAAATTAAGGAAGAAAAAAACCTCATATTAAAATCTGTTCAAATAGGAACTTAACAGTAAGCACTAGCTTTTGGAAGTAAAACATTAACTTTTTATAACTTTAAAAACCTCCATTAAATATTTTGAATTCCTAGGTCAGACACTTCACAGTCACATTATTATTAATACTGTTGTATCAATGTTTGTAGAAATCGTAGACATGAAAATACAAATGTGCTGTTGCAGGTCTTGCACTCATAAACAATATAGTATAGAAAACAGGAGTAGACTTCTGAAGAGAATTCTGGAAATCTGTCATAGTGAGGATTACAACAGAATTCTGCTAGAAGGTCTGCTTCTGGGGAAATGGGGGCTCAGGGGGGACCTTGCTGCTCTCTACAACTGAGAGGAGGCTGCAGTCAGGTGAGGATCAGACTCTTTTCCCAGGTAACAAGTGATCAGACAAGAGCAAACAGCCTCAAGCTGCACCAGGGGAGGTTTACATTGGGTATCAGGAAAAACATGTTCACGGACAGGGTTGTGAAGTGTTGGAACAAACTGCCCAGGGGGTGTGTGGAGTCAACATGCCTGAAAGTGTTCAAAAACTATGTGGGTAAGGCACAGCACTTGAGGACAAAAATTTAATGGTGAACATGGTGGTGGTGATGGGTTGATGGTTGGACTCAATGATGTCACAGATTTTTTTCCAAACGTAAAGATTCTACAATTCTGTAATCAAGGCACAAAGATTACTTCACATCTAAGTTCACAGTCCTGTAGAAGCTCAGCATCAATTGTGATTAACACATTAATACATTAATTCATTTCCTCACCAAATGCTTGGATTTGCCTTTCAAAAGCTATGATACCTTTCTGCTGTGGGAAGTCATCACTTCTGCTAAGAACACAACTCACCCACATCTGCAGTGACCATGGTGGACTGGTTCTCTGGCACTGAGACAGAGTTCTGGTCCATGCTGCGTGAGTCTTCGTTAACCTCCTGCTGGCTTTGGCTTAGCTCTGACCGCAGCTCTGAGTACTCATCCTCCTCCCTGGCAGAAAGAGCAAAGGCAGAAATTAAATTCTCTGGGGAAAAGTGCATCTTCGTGACACTCATTTCAGACCCATAAGCTGAGCTACAGGATCCAATTCACACAAGTGTTTAGTCCAGTCAGTAAAGATGACTTTAAACTCTTCACTGCAAAGCCACTGTGCCATGCCTGTAACACCCACTTGCAGCAGTCGGTGCTTGGCTTCGATTTCCTTTTTCCCAACTTCATTATTTCTCCTAGCCACTGGAGAAAAAAGCAATGGGTGGAACTGAATGCTACCATGGATGTGTGCAAGGACATAGATTGCTCTGAAGTAACTCCCCAGCTGATAATTTACACAAAAAATCGGCACAAGTGGCTTTGATCCCAAAGTGGATTAGAAGTAATTGGTTTTGGTCTCTTTCTCAATTCAAGGATGTCACCACCTCATGTGCAAAGTAATTATGCACATGCATCTACCTGCATATGTGAATCAAAATGCTCCTGGAAACAGATTGGTTTTTCATTTTCTCTTCCCCCAAAAGAGAGAGGAACAGATAAGTGAGCACTACACTGAACTGCTGGAGTTAGTGGAAAAGGAAAAGCTTCAATTACCTAGGTTTTAGTTTATTTGTCAAGTTGGTTCAACTAAAATAATTGAGGACACAGAATACTTTAGCTAAAGCTAATGAGCTTAAAAAATTAGGGCTTTTCTCTTCCATTTCCACACAAAGAGTTCAAAGCACTAGGAAAAAAGATAAGTAAATGAATAATAGCTTTGCTTGAGAACATATGTAAACATTTTTTCTTTTGATCTGTTTGCTGATTTGACTCAGATTTTTTTTTTTTTTTTACTTTCATAGCAACTGTTTTTACATTAAAGTACCTATTTTAAACATTGGAAAAACACCAGTTTATCCAGGTGCAGGGCCCCACTAATAGAAAATAAACAGCCATCATTTTGTTGCACACTAAATCACATGCAGAGATTAATTTTGCTGCAGATTCAGCAGAAAAGTGTGAGAATGGAACCGTCTGGCTTTGGAAACAATGAGAAACAGCAAAGACCTATCTGGGGATCTGCATCTGGGAGGGGTATCTATAATGTTAGGTCTGTTGTGTGTGTGCTACATGGTGATGAGTGTTTCTTGCAGGATTCAGCCTGGAGGTGTGTCTCGATTTGTCAGGCAAAACAGCAGACAAGATGGCCCATACATGCAGGCATCAATGACAGAAGTAAAGTCTGCTCTCAGAGCTGCAGAGGTGAGAACTTATGTACCTCAATAAAACCCAAAAAAGGACTTCCAGCTTGCTTGCCAAGCAGGGTTTCCCAAGGTAGTGAGATGCAATTTCTACCATGCTCTTCTAGCCCTTACATTTGCTTCACTGCAAAGAAAGTATGACTTTAGCAGAAGCACTTAGTGGCTACTATTACTAAAAAAATGCAGGTCAGCTGGTTAACACTGAGATTTACATCAAAGAAAGATCTTGGAAGTAACATGCAATACTTGTTTAAGACAGTGATAGCACTTAATCATGAATAGCATTATTAAAATGCTATTAAAAACAGTTTAATGAAGACACATAAGCGTCAGTTAATGTTCCATGAACCAGTTTGTTATTAGCCACAAAAAAAGCCACTAGTAATTAGCTTTAGACAAAACAATTACCAAGCACTCAAACAGTTGTAATTTTTCATCTGAAGGTGACTGATTTTTTTCATTTATGAAACAATTAGTCTTACATTTTTAAAATCCGAATTACCTCTACAAATGTATAAAAAGCTCTACTGGCCCTGAAGCAACAGCACGCATAATAATGATTTCTCACCACTCTTCTCTGGGGTCTTCTTGAACAGATTTTTCTGTTTAAAATACAACACAGCCTCATCTAGCTAGCACGAGTTTTGGGTTTTTCAGTTTTAGTTCTGGGTTTTTCAGTTTAAATGCCTCTCAGTATCTTGGGACAGTGAAACGTACGTCATGCAGTAGGACTATCACCTTTCTGATGACTCAAGCCAGAAGTCAGTTTCTATATGAACAAAAGCTTTTAAAAGCTGACCAGAAAGATCAGAAATCCATTTCTGATAAAGTGGCAGCAAGGTCAATCAGTGCTCCACCACCAGAGAACAGACTGGAAACAGACTGAGGGCAAGAATAATGGGGAATTCAAGGGCAGTGATACATCATAAATATAAATTCTGCCATTAAAACTGATGCTGGCAGTATCAGTCAAATGGATCTCCAGTGGTACTGGAAATGCAAGGCGCTGACAATGACCAGCCATTGGACTCCAGCCACATCACCCAGAAGATGGAGGCATTACAACTT
Organism: Urocynchramus pylzowi; assembly: GCA_013397555.1. NCBI lineage: Eukaryota > Metazoa > Chordata > Aves > Passeriformes > Fringillidae > Urocynchramus > Urocynchramus pylzowi. Next base: position 235,627 of record VZRH01003556.1, read on the forward strand.
CCTTATTGCTGCCATCAGCAACAGCTCGGTTATAAAAAGCAGGCAATTGTTCTGTTATGGGCCCTAATGGTCCCACTTGCTGGAATGTCATGGTAAGGTGGGGGCAATTAAGATCAGATCAAGCCATTTTAAACACAGAGGATGGGAGGATTGGAGAAAAAAGCCTGTGGTTTTCAGTTACTTCTGCACCAATTGCTTTCTTCACAACCAGGTGCAACCAAGGACCAGAGTGCTGCACAGACACTCAGAAAAACTTGTTCAAACGGTAGCAAAACTGTATTTTTCAGCATTTTTTCACACCACACAACACTGGCAAGGTGCATGTTTTCTTCATGGCTGCAAACAAACCATAGCTTTGTACTACAGGTGCCAGCAGTTTTCCAACAATCATTTAACTTAAAAAAAACTATTTTTAAAACCCTTTAAGACCCTCAGATAGAAAATACTACAGGTGTCTGTGCACAAAGATTGACTGCACTCTGTGTACAAACACTTGAGGTCCCTCTGAACTAGTTCATTGTGAACAAATAGTGACACGCTTGAGACAGCACAAAAATTAGTCACTGAGGGCAGGTGGAGCTGGGTACTGTACGCTGAAGCCAACATTATCACATCCACACTGCCCTTTGAATTGAATCCAGTATGTGCTAGATTCCACCTCACACCTATTTAGAAGCCAGAATTAGACCTCCAGGTCACTGTGTTAATGTGATTGTAAGTGCTGTGTGTTATTTCTTGTGATGCTGTAGTCTCTTTGATACCCCTCTTCTCCATTAACTTCCAACATTTTCTAAATGTATCTCAGATTAAAGTTGTATGTCTGAACAAATTATTTCACAGTAATGGCTTATAAGCTTCTTGACAACTGTTTCAAGTAATTCTTAACAGGCACCAACATTGAACAGAGTATATTTCTGTCTGGTATTGTTATAGCTGCTTGCTATTTTTAGAGTTGAAGAGATATACCCAAACAGCCACTTATTTAGAACAAAAAGCAATTAGACATCTCTCTTCTCCTTTTCTTGAACCTCAGTTTGACATCTAAGAAAAACTGTCAGTCACACACTGAAGTTACAGTTGATTTTGACAGCCAAAGAAATTATTAAGAAAACAGAGTCAAGTTTGAATGAATCTAAGGCAATACTAAAAACTTCTGAAGTCAGAAATTTTCACCTTAAATGTAGACATTTTTACATTTTAGTACTCTACCGTATAATTTCTAAATCCTTTTCACCCTTCAGAGTTACTGGGTGTGTCCTTTATGTTCAAGTTTTTACAATATGACTCTAACTGGGAAGATCCATTTGACTGGTTTTCCCATCTTCTAGGCTGTACATACTTTGAGATAAAATTGCATGCACTTTGTCAAAGGACAGAGATCTTTTGCAACAGAGGCTCATCTACTTGCACTTGGGTATCTGAGTACTGGAACTCACTATTTTCACCTTAATACCTCTTTTTGGAGGGGGGATTCCAAACCAGCTAGGCTGTCCAGACTATCAGCAGTAGGGAGAAGAGACAATTGCAGATGAATGCTGGCTTGCTCCTCCAAGCATAGTGAACTCATTTTCCTCAAGAAATGCTGGAAGAATGCAGAGCAAGAGCTACAGCTAAATTCATGAGGCCACACACATGGACCAAGAAACGGCTACCAAACCTAGAAAAATCCTGTAAACTTCTAAAAATATTCCTGTAAGATTACTGCTACTGGGATCAGCATATCTGACACACCTGAGAAGAGACATATGTATTGACATGTGATTTAAGCGCTCTCCTTTCCCAGAAAAGCTGTGGCTGCCCCATTCCTGGAAGTGTCCAAGGCCAAGCTAGATGGGGCTCTGAGCCACCTGGTCTTGTGGAAGGTGTTTTTGTCCATAGCAGGGGTTGGAACTAGATGGTCTTATGAGTCCCCTCCTACTCAAACTACTCCATGATTCTAGAGCTGGCACTACTAAACCACATGAACAAAAGCCATTACACTTCTAAACTCAGACATTGCAAAAGCAAAAAACCCCCAACACACACAAAAAACAGAGACAAAAATTCTCAGAATGGAGAACATCAAACACCTTATACAGCCTGCCAACACTCCTCCTCCAAAATGTTGCAACACTTTATTCAGATTTAAACACGGTGTCTCCTTACTTTCTGTCCTACATTCTGAGGGCACTGTTCACATTCAAATAAATAGAATACAATTTAACGAGGACACCCTCCATGAAGCACTGGTTTCTTCTAATTGTTTCCAAAATATTTTTGTGTTTAGGAACTATAAAGAATGTCATAGAATAGAGGTACATGAAGCTACACGTTAGTTTATTTTTACGATCTAAAATCGATATGTGAAAAAGAGAGTCACTGTGTCAGCATTGGGGAAACATTAATCTGTTATGCAATTAACGTAAACTCTGCTTCCAGAAAGACAGCCCAAATTTTTTGACAGCACAAGTAAAGCCTCTGCTAAATACTACCTGCAGGTTTCAAAGAGACAAATCAAAACTAAAATCCTCCTGTTTTAGAAGAAAGTGTAACTGTTGAGGCCCCAGCAGGGCTGTGGTCCCAGAACATCTTCACTCAGGACAGTTCTGTTCCAGCTCCTGGACTCAACTATCCCCAGAGCCAAGGGTGGAGTGCTGTGAATCACACCTGATCCAGCAAGGACAGCAACTGCACCACCCTTGCCTTGTGGGATGCACGGACAGCTTCTCAAGACTGACAATGTGGATACCAGAATGGATTTACAGAAAGCCACAGCAGGAGGTATCAGTTTTCCTTCTTTCAGCTGGCTTTACAAACCCTGTGGAATCCCTTCAGTTTCCATTTTCAGAAGGAGTATTACTCCTCTGTTCCCCAGACACCAAATTATTGGCCTGCCAAAGAAAATAAGCTATTTCCATCATTAAAGGAAACAAAAAGAGCCACTAACTTAACAAACCATTTTTATTCTTATTAATAAAACCAAAACAAATAAAACCAGATAAAGCATTCCAGCTGTCTGAGCACAACAAGCTCTCATATGATTTAATTAAACTGGAGTGGCATGACAATGGTGTGGCACCTGCTGCAGCAGTATTGTTCTGATGCATTTAAAGGCCAGAACTGCCCAAAAGGGACATAAAAACTGCATTTTTCATGAGAAGCAACATGTACATCCCATCAGGCTTGGTTCTTACACCTCATGTTCCTGTGCATGTCGAAGCTGACTTATTTATGGACATGATTCAGAGGTATCTGCCTGATTCCAGTAGTTCATAATTGTACACTACTTGGCATTTACTTTGCCAGAAGGATTCCAAACACACCATTTTTATGAATTCTATGTAATATTCTTCTTAAATGTCATAGAGTTTTTCTGCCACTCAAGAAGAAAAAAAATCAGTGCAGCTCTCATGCTTTCTCAGATTTTGCTTTTCAAGTAGTCTTTTCAAAAGACAAATAGAAAGCTTGTCTGCAGAGGTATCAAGCATAAATGAAGAAGGGAGTCATGGGGATTTTTTTCAGAGAACTACTACCAACAGAAAATACCTGAAAAATCTCACCATGATCATTGCTAGTTATGATCATCTCATAGGCAACAGTACTTATGTTCTTAAATAACAGTAACATGTGATTCTAACACTACTTTAGTAGTGGTAAATATGTATGTGATGGTATTTCCTCATATTTATGATACACCAAACATTCTTCTTTTTCCATTCTAATATTTTAATGAAAGATTACGTGAGTAGTTGTAACAACATTGCCTTGTGCTAGCAGAAGTATTTACAACAAAGAAATGAAGCAATTACAAAAAAAAAGTGCAACTAACAGGTAAAGGAAAATTTAAAATTGGCTACATAGCCAGAGCACCACATAAACACTACCCACAAATGCATCAAATCTAACTTGATATTCCCTAGAAAATTGAGAGATTCTGGCATATTGTTGCATCCTCAGTACGCAAACTTTAGGATGCTCCTTCTGCACTCTAGTCCAACTTTTCTACATCGAAAATAATATGCAAAAACAAGTGAGGAAAAATGTGTCCATGTAGTCAAATGTAAAATTTATGTTAACCCGGTAACAACTTAGTGTAATACCCCAAGCTTTACTGCTGCAGAACCAGGAGACAACATTATTTGTACCATTGTGTTTTGTCAAAAAAGCCAGCACAAGAAGAAGCAAAACCTACTGATAGCTATTTGAACCATATCTTTCCCACAAATTTTTTGCTTAGGTGATCTACAGGAGGTTGCAAAAGAAAGTTAAAAGCAGAGGTTCAAGTCTGATGTCTTCACCCTCCTTTACACACTGCTGCTATCACTTAAATGGCACCCTGGCACATTACAAAGAAGAATATTTAGATGTCACAGTGCATGTTTTGCGTGCTTGTCAGGTTTTGCCAAGTGTGGCTTTGCCAGAGAGAAGGCAGCACTTCTTGGGTGCTTGGGATGGTACCCTGCAGAACACACACCTTAATTATGGGCAGCTATTCTGTACCCGTCATGACAAGCCTGAAAGTTGTCATCATAATTAGAGTATAACTCACATCATGTCTTGCACCAGTCTTGCCCTGGCCCAGAATTCCCAGGAAGCTGCAGTACCTTATGGTTGCTCTCTGCAGCCGATCAATTTTCTTGTTGAGCTCAGCAATGATGCTGTGCAGCTCTGTGATCCGCTCCTCGTAGCGCAGCGTCGTTCGCTCCTGCACATCCTCGTGCTCTCTCATCAGGTGGGACTGCTCACACTGCAGCAGAGAGGCAAGGAAACAGAAAGGGTGTTATGGACAACTGCAGGCAGATTGGGCACAGGGCAGGAGTGCATTGCACTATGGTTTTCCTACACATCAAACCAACAGTGCCTTAGCAAGAGAAAAGGACAGGCACAAAACACCGACAGCCACATGCAGGTAGGTAGTTAAAATATTTGAGGAACTGAAATACTATGCAGTGTACTTTTATTATTTGTTTTTTTCCTAAAGAGAAGTTGCCATTTCTGCTTGAAAAAAACCCCACTATTTGCAACTCAAAATAGCTATAAATGTATCATCTTTGAATCCTAGGATCTTCTCAATGTGGTCTGAATTAGAATAAATCCTATGGCAGAAACCACATTATTATAAAGTAATCACACTTTGAGGTTATAGCTTCTTCTCTAGTGTAAGTACTTGTTTTTCTTAATGTTTGTAGGTAACACAGCATATTTTTAGTAAGTTCATTATCTCCAATAAAATGCTCATGATTTGAACAATTAAAGAGCTACGTGACTGCTTGTTTTTCATACATACCACAAAATCCTCCTTTTTCCTTCCCACAGTATTTTAAATGTAGTCTCCCTGGCTTACTTTTCAGGCCAGCACATGCTATATTTCAATTACAACAAACCATTACAAACCACTGCAATCACAAGCCAGCACAGCATGCTGATTGAAGGCTTTGCTTTGATTTTTAACATTTTGCTTCTGACCCCCTTCAGTCAAGCCTCCTTGCAATCACACAATGCCAAGTACCATGCTGTCAAAAAAAAAGAAAACTCACAAGCCACTTAACAGCATAAACCCCACACTCCTTAATTGAAGAGCTGCAATGTAAAATTCTAGCATTTCTAAGGGCCAAAATTGATAGTAATATTGGAGGTCCTCCAAATCCGAGTTTTTTTTTTCAAATCAAGTAAACACTCTATACAAGCTAACTCCCCAAACCCTTTGGACTACAAAAAATAATAAATTAGTAGATGTGCCAGAATTCTCATAATTTGCTCCCGTATTTTTTGGCCACTTCCATTCACAGCTTGAGAACATCATCTACATAAAAGACTGCTTGAAAATTAAAATTTACAATAAGCTTCAATAACGTTTTTATTTTGAACTTCAAATAAACTTATTCCACAGTTTTTAACGTCAATGAATATGCACATTTAAAAGCAGCACAGACATCAGAGCACCCTTCCACAGACTACAACAAAATAGTTTCTGCCTTCAGCTGTAGTAAAAATCACTTTCATCTACCCTAAGAAAAACAGATCATATCATCACACTGCAAAAGAGAGGAAAGGAACATATTTCAGAAGACTGATAATGTTCATTTGGCTTATGAAACTTCATGTTGGCAACTGATATGGTTGTACATGTACGTTATGATGACTCTTTATTGTAGGCTCATTCTACAGCTTATTTCTCACATTTCCACATCTTAACACTGTATCTTTCTGAAGATCTACCATGGCTTTCAAAGTGCAGAAATAACACAGAGAAAATGTTTCACAAAAGCTTTAAAGCAGATTTAGGGGCAATGAAGAGTTGCTTCTTCAGCCTTTCTAAACTTGAATTTCTTCTGACACACATATATGCCCACAAATGCTACCTCAGCACTATCAAGATCAATCTCTTATGTGCACTTCTGTTTTTTTAGCTTTTAAACCAAAGGGATGTTTCAGATAGAGTGCACAATAATTGTTTCCAGACAATAAATAAAACCCCAAACCCAACAATTTTTGTCTTTCTAAGCTACGCACTGAAAAGCAGAATTTGTTTATACTGACTGAAGATATATGGACTTTTGCTAATGGGTCTCAGCCACATTACAACTTGATTTCTGTTTTCTCCAGCCATTTCTCAGTCACTATTTTTCAGGATAACATAATTTGCTGGCAGATGTACTTTGCGAACAACCAGCAGCCTGGCAATATACAACAATAGTATCACATTTGATTTTTTAAAAGAGCTCTTGAATTATCTTAGGAAAAGCAACTGGAAAAGGCTGAAAGGAAACCTCTGTAAAAGACAGGCCATGATGCTAAGGATTGCTCTGTCTTAGAGGCAGAACATTTTTTGTTCAGAACAGAATTGCATACCCTGAGTTCTGGTCAGCCATCAAGAAAAAATGGCAAAAGTATCCAAGCAATGGAAACATGGTTCAGTATGAATCCCAAAATGTACCAGTGGAAAATTCTTCTGGCTATTCAGGGTTGCTCTTTATTATCGAACAGTCATCTGAAAACTTAAAAAGGAAAAGAAACAAATCCTTATTTTTCTACCCACTGATAAAAGTTTTTCTCTGGGATATTGTGGCTGTTCACCACCCTCCTTAGTTTCTTTATCCTTTGAGTCTTGAAACAGCAATCTGCCACCAGTCGCTACTTTTTTCCAAGGTGTACACATTCAGCTCTTAAAATTTATTTGCCTGTCAGTCACACAATACAAGGTAAATATACATACCTGTACCCTTAATAATAAATACCTTATACCTTTTTCCTCATCTTTCTTCCAGCCTCATACCTAAGAACTCCTGTCTTAAAATCCTTAAGAGGTCTAATTCTCTGAGAAAGCAAACACAGGGATAACCCACTGAGAAACTGCAAAAGACAAGCAATTAATTGTTGGAGTCAGGTGAGAAGTTTCCAGTACAGTTCTCAATAGAAGTTGAGAATTCTTGATTGTTTTTTGGTACAGATTAAAAAGGTTATTTCATTTACAATAAAAATTAACAATGGTTAGAAGCACCACTGTCTGATCTCTTGATGCTGGGAAACAACAACAGCAAGAAGTGTATGAGGGAGAAGGATGACAAGAGAAAACATTTTAATTCAAGCTTATTATCTGAACAAGTGATTCTTTCTCCTATTAATGTACACGAATTCTTAGTGAAAGAAACATTAGCAATGTGTTAAATTCTATTAATCTTTATATTAAATTTGCAGTGTTCCATCAGAGGTCAAAAAAAAAAAAAAAACAAACTACTAGCAGCCGTGCTCATTAAGAGATGCCCCAGTGCCCCAGGCCCTGCAGAGACAAACACTGGCTGTGGTGTTGTTCACCAAGAATACAAGTCATCACCTGAACAAGCCACAGTGATAAACCTGTCTAACAGGATTACAGAAGCTAAAAATCTTTGCTCAACTAATACAGTGTTTTAATTTGAGAGGAGTGGCAGATTTAAAAGTGGCAATCCATTTGTCTAAATTTAAGTATAAAAACAAGTCTATAGTGCTAAATCCTCAATCACAAAAGCGTGCATGGTCAGAATTAATTGTTCTGTGCTATGTTTTGTCTATACTAAATGTGGAAGATGAATACAAGCACACAGAATTAATCCATGTCAGATAAGGACATCACACAACAAAACAAGTAATTTCAATGTTCATCTCAACACCATGTATTTCTATTTCAAGTTTCTCTGTTAAATGAGAAACTGAAGCCTTCCTGTGAAGTTCACATGTTCTTATATGTCTACAGAGAATGTTGCTTCTGTTCTTATAAGTCTACAGAGTGTTGGTTTTATTTTTATACTGAATTCCTGCTGTTATTCCCTATATTCTGAATAATGAAGAGGATGGCAAAGAATTATTACTGCAGTAATGAGGCTTACTGCTGTGACACAGGATCCAGAACAATACAGCACATTCTTTGTCTAGAGCTATTATAAAGATCCAAAATAACAATGACTAAGCACAAAGAATGAAAGAGCAGGACAACCTCGTGAAAGGAGATGAAATTATAAGAAAAATATAGTAAGTGAATTATCTATTCTTGCTGTACTTGCTGAAACATTCAGCATGTTATTAATTCCCATGCTCAATCACAGAACTGCAGAACTCAATGTCACAGGATATTGGAAATGCCAAGAATGTAGATAGATTAGAAAGAAGATTATATAAATCCATGGAGGATAGGACTATAGAGGACTAAAATGTTATGTGGCCTCCTGCTCACAGATGTTGGCAGAAAGGCAGGAGATATGAAGGAGAAAAATTGTCCATGTGCATTTCTTATGCTCTCCCCTCAGACTTCCACTGTTTATCACTATTAAAGTCAGGATACTGTGCCACACAGAGCCAGTAGAAAGCACAACAATTCTCATAATCACAGAAGAAGACATTAGTTGTGGTTGACCAGTGTTTCACAGCAAATTTCAAGAGATCACTTTATTGCCAAATTGTACACTCATAAAAACACAGAGACTAAGAGATCTGCTGTACTACTGAAATAATAGAAGCATGTAGAGAAATGCTATATCTGGTCTCCATAGGCTGCAGATTTGGAACAGAGTATGCTACAACAATCACTAATCAATTACATCACAAAATCTTAAGCCTAGGCTGTCCAACTAGCTTTCTCCACCATTTGTCATCTATTAGATGAGTTGTGGTTCCCCAAATCACCTCCACTCTGCAAATCACTAATCCTTTCTTCCAAAGGCTTCACATGCCTCATGAAATGACAGGAAAGGTATTACCAAAAATGCATTTTAAGAGCTATTTGTTCCAAAGACTAGTTACCATGCCAGCTAAAATGAAACACGTGCTGCCTTAGTAAGTACAGTCCAGAGGCAGAACAGAGATTTAATACTGACCCACTAGCATCTGAGTATGGTTACGCAGAACCTCAAACACCTCCTATTTAATTTATGCCTTCTGAACCTCTGATTCACATTAGACAAAGGCTGTAGAGGAAAGAATAATGAACAAATCTCTGTGGAGTGGGAAGAAAAGTTTAAAAAAATATGTTAAGTGGCACACATACTGGTATGCAGTTAGAAAAACAAGGCAAGGTGCAGTGGTTTCACCCGTGTATGTCTCAGTACATAAGCACTGCCAACACATTCAATATATGAGTTGTGTTCATTTAATGATTTGAATTCCTTAAGAAAGATTTGTATATTTTATTTAATACATACTAAATTCTATCATCTTGAGGGCTTTAGAAAAAAATGAACTGCATAGAGATAAATCATTAAACCTTTATAAAAAAACTGTTCATTAAAAATACTTATTTTTTAAATCTGAAATCTAGCTATCAGACTGCCTTTCAGATATTCCAGTTGTGTGCTCTTCACAGGTCAGGAGGCATTGATCATTATGTTTGTGTTCGCATGGCTCAATATCAAGTAAAACAACCAGCATTACAAACCAAGCACTATGTACGCATGCATAATTGGTAACCCATCAAAGAAAACACCAAACAATCCTGAGCTAACAGAGCACATGTTAATTGGTATTAAGGACTGATCCTTAATCCCAGTTGCCATCACTGTGTATTCAGTAGTGTATGGGAGCACCCACAAGGCACTATTCACTGGCTGAGAAATAATATCTCTGTTTCTAAATAAAGATCCAGAAATAAAAATAAAACACTAACAAAAACCTGTGGTTAGCACCAGACCCTCCAGAGTTATAAATAACAATAAAGTCAGTGCAATCATGCAGAATGATGTGGATTATTTGGATACAGTGAATCCATCTGAGAGTTTAATGACTGTCAAATGCAGCCTCATATCAAACTGTAAGCCAGAAAGAGGACTCTATCCCAAGAATGCCACAGAAATTAGAAAAAGCTCTCAGGATTATAGCTGATAAACCATGTTGACTCCCAGTGTGGCTCTGGATCACATATTGAGGGGAATAAAAACATGAAAGTGATTTTATTTCTGGATGCTACATTGATGGTCTGCAATAACAGTATCACTTACAAGCCCATAAATCTTAAAAGCAGCTGAAAAAAACATTAGGGAATGCAGGCAAAGGCCAAAATAAGAGAGGACTGAAGAAAGAGCCTGAAAAACGACACGGCTCAAACAGTTTTATATTTGGCTTGAAGTTAAGCAACACAGATGAAAGGTCTCATCAAAATGAAATAAATACTGAAAACTTAAAATCTGTGAAGTCACAGAACGGCTAAGGATTACAGGGACCTCTGGAACTTACTCACTCAGTCCCTTACCCAACCCAAGACTAGGTCCAGGTGCCTTGAGTACTTCCAAGGTTGGAGATTCTACAACATCTCTGAGCAACAAAGAAGGTGCCATACATTACTGGACAAAATGCTTTGTCTGTCTCTATCCAGGCATTTTGAATTAGTTTTGAAATGCTAACTATTTATAAAAAGTATTTGGTACAATGGCTGTATCTGAAAACAAGGATTTTTTTACAGAAGAGAGAAACATTAAAAACAATAGTTCGATTTTCCTTGCTTGTATTTGCCTCTGTGTAAGAGTGATGAAAGCATCAGAGTTCCAACCTTATTCTTATTTAACCTCTTGGCTTTCCACTGGCTGTGTTTTCCACAATTCTACAATTCCAACTGGCATGCTGGAACTACACTGAGATCACAAGTAATTTATCACATAAGATCAAAGCACTGAAAATTGGCAATAACTTTTGATCAGTGTTAATTTCTGCTGTGCTTAAATGTGACCCAGGAGTGCAAGGCTCTGCAACCAGTTACCTAACCCACTGAGACCAACCTGTAATTCTTATGTTCTACAATAACTCAAAGCACTTGTTGCTTATATTGACTTCAAAACAATATGTATCTAATTAATTTTTACTGGTTTTTTTTAGAAGAATGTCTTAATCAAATAAAAGGTATAACCCATGGCAACTATGTGTCTTGCAGTCTTAAAATTCTTTTGACCTGTGACATTGTTCGGTATTTTATCCTTTCTGAGGAACCAGGAGTGCACAAAACGAGGATCATCTTCAGAATCTTGAACTACTATTGCTCACCTGTGCTTTTGCCAATTTCTTTTCCAATAGGTCACGCTCCTTTTCTGTTTGTTGTAGACGCTTATTAAGCTCCGCAATGTCTCCCTTTAATGAAGCCAGGGCTGCTAAATGAAGCTGGAAGACAGAAAGGAAAGAAACAAATTAACCAATTCACAAGCCATTTAACACAAGCAAAGGTATAGTATTACATGGCAGCTACAGTAGTGCTGGATTTCTGCAGTAGTTAATAGGAACTTCAGTAGAACAAAATCTAAAAGAAATCCACATGCAACTAACAATTTAACAAACAGGCTTTTTAACATGGAATTTTTCTTTCCAGAAACACACACTCCTTCACCATGTCCTTTATAAGGGTAAATACAATGAGGAATAATTCAGCCAGGAATGTGTAGATTAGTTCCAACGCTACTTCATTAAGACATAGCCTGAGTCATGCGTTATAAAACCTTACTTCAAATGTTGACTAAGATTTGCATTATAGAATAAGGTGTACCACATTTTGATGCCTTTAGACATATAGAGGTTATCAGGTTGGTGAAAGTGGATATCTCCATGCAAAGGATTTGGTTTTATTTTGCAACTAGCACTTACTCCACTGCGAGCAGAGCAACTCTTCTGCAGTTGTTGCTCTCCTCAGTCCCACGCCAGAGAGTTTCAGTGATTCTTATCTACTAACCCACATATGAAGAACCCAAACTGTTTTTCTTTCTGCAGCAGATACATTTGATGAAAGATACTTTCTACACTTAGTTGATAGAATTCAGAAATATATATCAGGCTAGCATAACTCACAACATTGAAATTCTGTTAGCTACACAACTTAAAAACCAAGAACAGTTCTTAAAAGAATTTTAATTGTTCCCACTCTCTTCTAGTCCTTAAATACCCCATTCTTTATTTCACCAAACGCATCAACCAGAATTCAACACTAAGTATTGACAACTACAACTGGAAAGTCCAGGAGAACTAGCCTCTAGCCCTGAAGCCTTTCTAAGTAGTCCTAAAGGAACAGCTTCAAGTCATATTTGGTATGAAAACAGAAGTGACCTTTCACACCAGACCAAGCAACACAGCAAACACTGCACTGCTGCCAAGATTCAGGCTGAAATACAAACTCTGCTTTTAATCCTCCACCCATTTTCAGTCCCTCAATCAGATATTCTATTGGGCGGGTCACCTAAAAGTAATTTTTCTTGTTTCATTTACAATGAATCAGTTAGTGAGTCCTATTTTGATATAAATTCTACTTTTACAATAATGGAAGCCAGCAAAACCATAGTTGTTTTCCCATACTGATGTGTGAAAGCAGCTGCCTGACAGCAGAGAGACCAGCACATTTGGCAACTGGTTCTTCACGTACAATATTCCCATTGTTAATGAAAAAAACTCTGCCTTCAAGACATGAAAGATAATTTTAAAAAGATATGTGGATGTGAATTCTGCCTTTTTAAATGCTGTGTAACTAGTTATTCTCTGAGTATCCTCACTTGTCAGTTCAGTCAACAGGAATTTTATTACATCAAATACCTTATATTCATGCACTTGTTTCAGTACAAATATACACATGCACAATTATATGTTGCAGAACATTTAAGATTCTCAAGGCAGCCTTATTTTTTATGTAAAAACTCAGTGGTTCAGGCTTGCTATGGGCATATCCTACACAGCTTCTATGAAGTATGTACACTGAAACCTCTTAATAAACCCAGAAAATGCATTAATACCTTAAAGTATTTTTGGCCTTCAGCAGAAGGAAACTATGCACTAATTTTACAGTGCAGAGAAAAAAGAACTAGACCAATTGTACCAATCTGTTCATAACTTGCTTATGATTTTCAGGCAACATGGTGAATTTTTAAGCCACTGTTTTACCTTATTACTGTAACAGAGTGGAATTGTTGCAATGAATCTCACAAGTTTGTTCATCAGAACGCACAGCTTTCAAATAGTACATGGAAAATGGCTACAATTCTCCAAATTCAATAAAACAATGCTACATAGTCAAGTATGATTCTGTTTCATACCCTATAATTAAATGATCACCAGCTGTTGTTTTAATTAAATACAAGACTAATAATGCTCATACACATGGCCTTGTAATATAAAAGGACACCATTAATTTGAAAATCTCAATGAAAAGCAACTTGTTCTCTGAACAGCAGAACTAATGAGACAGACTTCCAACAGATTTGTCTTTGTCCTCTTCACCCTCTGCAGTCAGCTCAGCTGCTCTTCATGTCCCCTAGCACACTGCAAGCTGGGTAAGAAACAACATGAATTGTGCCTGGTTTACAGCAACCCTGATGCCTGGCCTAGCAGCCCATGCCAAACATGGGTATCCAATATATGAGTTACATCCACCTCTGTGCTCAGTATAGCATCTCTCTTCTCCAAGTAACCAAATGATGGCTTTATTAAGGACAAGGAAAGTTTGTTGCATTTTTTACTATTCAAAATTAACCTTTCATTAATTGGACTGTTTCAGTTTCCAACTGCTAATAAAATTTTTTAAAAACAAAAAACCCCCAAAACAACAACAAAAACCAAACCAAACCGAACAACAACAACAACAAAAACCCCACAAACAAACAAAAAATCCAAAACAAAACCAAACAAAAAACCCCAAAACAACACAGTGAAAGGGCAGACTAGGCAAAAAGAAGCTATTATAAGAGAAGAAGGCTGCTTGTGACATTCTAGTTTGATTTGCAAGTGATATCTCTAGCTACTACTGAATATATAAGGTCAACACAGCCAGTGTAACTATGTATTCATGGCAGAGTTAAGCTCTCCTCTCCAATTAATTAAACAGGTGTTAGGAGCCAGTGCTGCACTTTCCCTTAAGGCGTGAATGTTCCCACAGACCATGCTTCCCAGTGTGCTTGTTTATCACGAGGCAGGTGGGAACTGGAACATTATCTTTGGATGTTGCTGTAACTCAGAAAAGGAAACATCTGAGCAAAGAGATACAGTCTATGCAGAAGTATTCTGGGTGGGGGAAAAATAAAGTTCATGTTTAGAAATCAAGTTTTGTCTTTTGGTCTCCCTGCAAGCCTCTCAGGGACCCCGGCCAGCCCCGGGTCGGCAGACAACGGGGGGGGCTCCCCCGATGCGTCCGACAGCGGGGGGACACTCCCTGTGCCCCGAGGGTACTGATGGCAGCTGGGCCAGTGCCTTTGCAGCAGGAGAGACACTGAAGACAGTGGTAGAGAAAAAGGCCGACTCTCAGCAGGGGTAATTCCAAGGTTTAATTGAGCTCCCGAGGGACTCCTGTAGACTTCAGGGGGCCTCCTGCTCAGAGCGATGGGAGGTATGCCAAGGTTACATTTAAAGGGAGGTGGAAACAAAAAGTAGATAACGTTTGTTGACCAATAAGGATGCTAAAGGGATGGGATCTTAAGGAATGGGCATTTTGGGCAACGTATAGGATACTTCTTGGCGGGCTGACTCTTGGCCTCCAGCTAATCACACGACGGATTTGGCCGAAGGTTCTGGATAAAGAGGATGGGATGCTGAATGATTGACAGAGGGTCGGGGCGGGGGGTTTGGGGATGATCTCAACCCAGGAGAATGTTAACATAGGTATAGGGAAGGGGTACAGTTTGGGGTAGACTACTTAGGAAAACTAAAGGAATACAAAAAACTATTACAAAGTATTACAAAATATAAAAACACACTACAATAAAGTTTAATAATCAAACTATTAAAATGGGAAGGACTCAATTTAAAAATCTCAACCAGTAAGTCAACCACAATTGTAACTCTGCAGCACTGAACAGCTACAGGATTGTGACAACTGAGAAAGAGAGAACTGGGGTAGTCACATGGCATACTGTTTTTTTCTCTCCTCAGCAAACAATGACAGATAAGGCAGAGTCACTATGACTAAAACTCATACCATACATTTAAAGCGCAAGATGGGCTGCCTCTTAATGACACAAGACTTTGAAACAGATCAAAACTCAGGAGTGTACAAAATTAATACAGACAGCACAAAGATCTCTGCTTGCACAAGACATTGTCTGAACCTTTAAGCAACAGACTGCAGAGAGACCTACTTCATACAGAGAAAACAGTCAATTGACAAAGCCTGTGCTGCTCAAAAATTTTATATAGATCCAATACATCTACTTGAATTCCATCAAGAAAAAAACCATTGTTGTGATGCTGAAGCACCCAAACTGTCCAACAGGACACGTTGGGTCAACAGGTGAGAATAAAGGTAAGAAGGGTCAGATTAGCCAACCAATTTGCTTCTCTACCATCATCCAAGAAAGTAAGAAAATACATTAGATGCATAGGAAAAATAAAAAATTCATTACCTATCTTTTAGCTTAGAAGCTACAATTTCCTTGAGCTTTTATTGTAGTAACAACAATGGGTTGCTTACTGAAACATACACACCACATGCTATACCCAATATTTCCTGTCAGGTTTTAATATATTAAATATACAGTAACAATTACTTGTTATTAATAAGATATTACTAATATAAAGTAACAAACTACATAATACGCTTTTGTTAAAATCAAATCAATGTACAGCTAAGTTTTGAAAAGTACTATAGTTATAAAAACATAAGAACAAGCTTAGGAAAAACAACTACCTAATCTCTGATCAAGCCTCCTTTTTGAATGCAGTTTCTTCCTCCTTATCCACCTGCTTCTACAAGCATTTCATACAATACTGCAGACATGATATGTGATGCCTATTTTGCACTGTGCTTTGGAGACTGGTTTTGGTGCTATGAAATATTTTATGCAGAAATTAGGAACAACATTTGTGGGCAGTCAGATTTCTGAAGAATTTTGTGGGAAACAAATACAGAAGAAGATGGGATAATAAGATGAACTGAATGCCAAAGAAGCAGGTGACTACTGTACTGTTGTACACCCCGCTAGAAGTGTTCTGACACCACGAAATAACCAAGAGAAACTCACTAAGGGCAATGAATGAGGGTGCTGAAAAAATGATAATGTTAAAGCCCTGAAAAGGACTAAAATCACTATTACACTCAACATTTTTCCAAGCCGTTGTGAAATGTGATCCTCACCACTAAATGTGATCCACATTTTTCATTCCCTCAGCCTGGAACCTGACTAATTAAACCATATTGCTAAAACCAGTTGAACTGACTGCACATGTTTGCTATTTTCATCAGAGAAATTACAAAAAGGACCTATGCACATAATTCTCTGTCAAATTAAAGTACTAATCTTATCTTTTTCCTCTTGTTTCCTGTATTCCTTAGCTACAGTACGCTGCACAGCAGTTTGGGAACCCATGTTCGGAGAGGTAACCTGTGACATAACCGGGAGCCATAAAATCATACCAAACTATATACCAATACAAAGCAGCCAAACACCAAAACCCCAGTTTATTTGTTCTCTGTGTGTCCTCTGTGGCTCATCAGTAAAGCCCTGCCAGGGGAGAAGGATCAGAGATGGGCCAGGGTATTTGTCCATGAAGCTCAGGAAGAATATGACTGGGTGGGACTGAGCACACCTGCTGCAAAAAAAAGCTGACTTGATCTCAACACCAAGAGGACCTCAGGGTTGGTTTTGATTTTGATAAACAACTATGAACAGCTGAAAAAAATGAGCTGGTGTGTATTTCTCCCCAGGCGCATTAAGAGTGTGAATGTCTCTGTGTTAGCCAGGCCAGTGTGGGGTGTTATACATGGCTCAGCCCAAAATAAAAACTATAAAAACATAATCAACTGACAGAATTTCAAAGCAAGTGATGAGCTTGAGCCAGTTTCAATTCACACATTCACTCCTGGCAAGGCCAAGGATGCCCAGGGTGGTGGTGGTGATGATTACATTAGAGAGAGGCTGGGAACCACACTGGTGCTGTGATTGAGCTGTGCACTGCAACTGCTCTCCTCTGCTGGGAAATCCTGTGTACCATGAACTATCTTCAAATAAATGTAATAGATATTAGAATAAATTTGTGTTTGTGAAATTTATATAGAAATCATATAGAAAGAAATTGGTTAAAAAGTAGAGAAAAACAGTAGAAAAAAATTCCAAATGGGATCTGGGGGAAGGGCGGTTTTGCCAAACTAGAAATACCAGGTGTTCAATGAATGGAAGTGAAAATTTACAAATGAAGAGAGTAACTACTACGGAAATGTTGGGTGACAAGGAAATGTTGGGCGTGAGGAAATGTTGGGTGACATGGAAATGTTGGGCGACACAGAACACCCAGGCCATCAGCGGTCGATGATGGCTCCGAGATCAAGATAACCGGGACATACATCTCAACAGTCGGTTCCGGGAACCTGTCGCATTGAGCATCTCAATGTCAGTTCCCAGTAACTTCGGATTAATATGTATCTTTCTCTGGGCACTGCTTTTTGTCTTTCCAAGAATGGCTTTGTCCACCCAGAAACGGGTTTCTTCCTGCACCTGGACAAGCTTTTCTCCAACTTCAAAGGAAGAAAGAAACTCCATGAATATGTGAAAGAAACAGAAAGGAACAAAGAAAACTCGCTCCGGGTACAAAACCTGGACTCTCCCGGACCTTTGTGAACTTGGAGGTTCGACGCAGTAGAGGTCGGATCTGTTCACCCAGCGCCAAGACCCGGGCTCGAAGCTGTCCCTTTCGATTGTGGCTGAGATTGTATTTCGGCTTCGCGAAATAAAATCTATTTTGCTTTAATTACGATTTGGCTCGCTCTCAATTAACGGTTCGGCCATTATCGAGGTTTTTACTTATAACAAAAATAAATCTGATGTTAAACATCACACCTTCCACATGTGGACTGCCTAAAAGAACCAGAGGTCAGAGACTAGGCTCTGCCATTCTCTCCTCTTATTTATTTCCCACTGGCATTTTGCATAGTTTAGTGCAAATAACCCACAGCACGGACATTTTCTGTGTATTGCAACTACTTAGTTTCATGACAGGCACTATACATACAAACATCTGATTAAATACTGAGAATGTTGTCTATTCTCTGAAAACATTCCAATTCTTTTGTTATCAAATTACACTGGACACTATGCTGGCTTTGAAAACCCAAGCTGCTTTGTAACATGAGAGATGATGGGAAAATACAAGTTAGAACTCCAGCTAACGGTGCAGAAAGGGCAAAACAGCAAATGTCTATCCATTGTATTTTCTGACCCTTTCTTCTTCCAGGGAAGGAGGGATTTCAGTTAAAAAATGAAAGGTTGGTGATGTAAGTTCACAGTGAAAAACACTTCTGGAGACAGAACAATAAAATCTTCAGTAATCTCAGGACTGTGGATTGCTAACTTTCATAAATAGCAACACAGAACAGTATCAGGGCTGGTCCAGGGAAAGCACAGACAAGGCTAGCATTTATCTGCTGAGGTGAATGAGAAACTTTCATGCTAAGGCATGGTAGATATACTGAAGACATGCAAACAAGGTACAGAGGAAAAAATTACACAGAACAGTAAGTGTGAAAGAAATCACGGCACTGCTCCACACAACCAGGAAAAAAAGAAAAAGAAACAAAAGTCAAGTCAAAGCTTAAAAATCTTTCTAAGAGAAAAGTTAAAAGATACGAAACTCATGTTGCAGACGTTTGTTACAGATAAACTCCAAGGCGTTGTCAAATTTACATTTTATCAGGAGCACAGATCAGCACTACTTGCAAACAACACTTACTTAAAGTGATTGCTAGATAAATATGTAGCTACTCTCAACCATTTTTCTTCTCTGTCCTACACAATTTTCATGCCACCTTCTCCTAGCCACGGTCCATAAAAGGTGCATTTTTTATGGTCCATGTGATGAAATAAATGTAACCAAACTCAGTTTCTGTAAATTTCCTGACAAAATGGAAGGGAAAAACATAAAAGAATAACCATATCCCAGAAGCAGTGGCATAACAGATCAATATTCCCCAGACATTTTCAGCTGTATGATCTCCAGAGCACAGCCCTGAAATACCACAGTCAACAGCCCTGTAAGTAACTACCCATGGAAAAGTCAAAATGACAAAAAAAGTGGTACCACTGAATTGCTGGATATGCCTACAAATATGCTCTAAAACTTTATATAAGCTAATAAAAAGCTTATATATTTTCAAAGTGACATACAAAATGGACATTTTGTGACTGTGCTTCTGAGGCAATTATTGTCATATTAAACATTAGACAGTTACTTCATATGCTTGTGCAATACTAAACAAATCATGTGCCAATACTTGCCAGGATTGAACCATTCAAATTCTAGAATAACAAAGACCAAATTTTTGTAAGACACAGTTTTAATTTGAAAAATCCGCAGAAGACGTTTTCAATCTGTTTGTATTATTTATAAACAATTTCAACTGAAGTTGGAGGGGTTTTTTTAACTGAAAATTAACATTTGCAGGCACTTGTGAATATTTCAATTTCTTAAAACAAACCAAAAAATTACTCCAACTAAATCAAAGCAAAAAAATGTTCCATAATGAAAATACAATAAAGATTGCTTTAAAAGTACACAGAAAAGGTAAACTAATGCTATCCTGGTGAGCAGGATCCGTTTTAAAATGTATTAAAGGAAAAAACGTATTAAACGTATTAAAGGAAAAAAGGAATGCAATCATGGAAGATTTTCCCTTGAAAAATTAATCTGGCAATTCACACTTGATGAATGGACCATGGTGCTAATTGCACTTCTGAGTATGCCTCAGGCCTAGACTAATGACACTACTTCTATTAAAACAGTTTACAAAATCATTGAAAAGAGAATTTTAGGTGACATGAGAAGAAAAGCCAAATACTGAAACCTAAAAATAACATAAGGAGACTAACACTTTAATTTGGGGAACTGCAGAAAACAACTACACGTTGGAAAGTTCACTCGTTTGGGATTTTTAAGAACCTTCCCTGTGGCACTGCAGGGCAGCCCTCATGTCCAACCTGATGGCCTAAGAGCTGGCATCTACACTGTGCAGGAAAGGTCAGCCATGCTTTTACCTTCCAGAGGAGGAACCTGCAGCTATTTCCACTCCCAGTGAGGGAGCAAAGCAATAGTAATGCAGGGTATGAAGACAGGACCATGGGGAGACTAAGCTTAGAACAAAATACTGCCTTCATTTTTCAACATACTGTCTTCAATCACCTTCTTTAACTAAAAAANAAATGATGAGCTAGGAAGGGTCTTAGCTATGTCTTTCATCCAGTCTTAGAAGGATTTTATCCCCCTTCAGTGTGGGGATTTAGCATTCTTACTCACCTTACACTCATGCTCAACATAATTTAAATAAGGCAAATTAGTCTTTATCACTGCACCAATGGAAAGAGGAACAGACTTATTTTTTCCTATCTCCTCCTCTGCACAACATCCCCAGAGAAAATTAACATAGGAGAAAAACAGCAAGGTTCACTGCAGGTCCTTCTCCCTTGAAATCTCAAGATGAGAAACTCCTTTCCTCTGTTCCTGTCCAGTTTCTTGAGGTGTCAGGCACACTATTTTCCCCTCAGGAACAAAATGAGTGGAAAACTAATCCCAGGAATGCACTTCACTCAATCCTTTGCATTTAGCATTATGGTGACCCACAGTCCAGTGCTGGCTGCAACATTCCAGACAGGATATAAGCTTATCCACATTGGATTGTTTACCAAGAGCTCTGCCATTTTTTGTAACAACTTGCTCCTTCAGCCTCAGCTTTTTTCTGATGTACAATAATCCAGATCTTCCAAAACAGAGATCCCCATTGAAGAAACACTCAAACATTAGACAGTACTTGTCATGCTAATTTAATCCCAATTTACTAAAGTATCTCATGGTTCTTGAGTTCTTTCCAAAAACTATCTCAAAATAACTTCTGATTTTGAAAGATAGGACTGTGGAATAGCAATAAAACTACTTACAATGATACAAAGGATCTCTGTCTTCAGAATGACCCATGTGATCTGCTGCCACCTCAAATTTAGAGAAACAAGATCTGTATTGCCAGTTCCAATCAGCACTTTGTTTCTACCATAAGCAATAAAAAAAAAACCAAACCAAAAACAACTCAACCCAGAAAACAAACAAAAAACCCTACCAAATCCTCTAGGATGTACTTGTCCAGTGTTTGAAACTCACAGAAAGAAAACATCTCTCCAGCTTTCCTTAGTCAGCTTATGCCCTGAAGAGCTTTACATTAGAATGTCCATTATGTAACTTCCAAAAGAGCAGTTCTAAAATGATTTTTAGAAGCAGCTAATCAGCTTTGGATCTCCTAGATGTGACAGCAAATTCTCTGGATGCACATGTACTTGCTTAACTAAAACACTCAGTACAGTTCTTAATTATTTCACCTTCCCAAGGATAGCTGCACCTCTGAGACCTTCATATCCCCTTCCCGGCTCCTTTAAGCCCCGGCCAGCAGCCACTCCTTCCTTCTTCTGATGGCCACTCCTTCCAGGAGGCACAGCATCCCTAAGGGCACCCACCAGTCAAAGCCTCTCCAGAGTGAAAAAGTAGAAAAAAAGTTGAGGTCTCCAGTGATCTCCCAGCTTACACTGAAGCAGTGGTTTTTAAAATGCTTTTAGAAAGAAAACGTATTATAAGGGTTATGGGGTTTTAAGTACCAACCACCTTTAGACTCATGGCTGTAAATCTCAAACTAGTCCACGCTATATTCCCAGGTCACTGTCTCACTATTGCATGTCAATTAGCACAAGCAACTGTTTCCTAGACCAGAACTCGACATTTTAGGCAGAAGTCAGTTCTTTTGCCTAGTAATCTTCACAAACCAACCAAAACTGGATGCATAACTTCTCCAAGGACAGTTAATTTCTTCAGATTTAATACAAATCCAAGGCAGGAAAATTACTTATGCTACAATAACTTCAGTTGCTGCAGGAAGTTTCTAGCTCCATGCCATAAACCTTTGTGTGAGATACCTTTGAGTATTTCTCTCATAAGAAATACCCAGTACATTCTGGCATTTTCAATCACAAGTCTTGCATTTTTCACTGGATCCTCTTTCTAATTACCTGGTCAATACACTGGGGAAAAGCTGACTAATTTTACTGAAAGCTTTGCAAATGGATGGCAAACTGCAGGAGCCGTGGTCTTCCACTACACTGGATGCTATTATTCAATGTATAATTTTAACAAATTAGATACAAAACAATTACTGTTGCAAAATACAGCCCTGATAAGGCTCTGTGATGAATCATCTCTAAAAGTGAGTAAGTACCTTACAAGGAAGTGAGTATGTCAACAGTTACTACAACACTGCTAGAGGAGTGTGTTAATAACAGAAAACACTAAAAAAAGCATCTGCTTATCTGGATTTCAGTACATCAGCAAGTTTTTTTATATTTATGTAAAGATTCTTAATGAAAGTATGCTGAATAAAGAAAAGACTCAAGCACAACTGCTACACTCTATACTAACCACTGCCGATTTCCAAAAACAGTCCATAGCCCTACTCAAGTAAGTTCTTGCTCTATGGCGTAACTCTTTTGATATAAATCTCTTACTGAAAAATTCCACTTAAAACCTCTTCTATCTGGAAAAACACAATTTGCATTACAGAAAATCACTAGAAGTTTTTTTTCCCCCTGCAAGATAAAAGTAGTGCCAGAGAAACAAGAAACTGTAAATGCCCTCCACCACCTTTCATCCTCCAACTGATACCAGTTATTTGAATGTTCAGATCTAGTGCTAGCCACCAGAACACCTTATGCAAAATTTCTGCATGATGCCTCAAACTCCTTTTGGATAGCAACTACCTTTGGAATTAAGCAAACAGCACAAAGATATGCTGCTCATGAACCACAGCTGTTCAAAAAACCTCAATTGCATGAATACACTTTTCTTTTCCAGTCATACAGCTTAAACTTAAAGAAACAGAACCTCCAGTGCACAAACTTAGAAGGTGAAAATAAACATTGATAAATGTTTATTATCAATTGCACTAACACAGATAAATCTGCACAGCTGGCAGACCTCAACTTGTTTACCGGAAAAGTATTTGTATAGATAAGCTTTTTAGCATTTCAGTAACACCTGAATATATTAATCCATTCAGGAGAAATATTTTTTTTGTCATGCACTGGACTAATAACCCAACATGGTACCTCTGTCTGTAGTGTCAGGCACAGCATCTTGTTCCAAGTGGCTTAATATTTTTTCAGCAATTTATTTAGCAGGCTTCTCGCAATATAAAAGCAAGTAGCTGTAAAATTTGCAGAGAATCAAGAGTCTGTAGCATGACAAAACCAAGCAAGAGCATTTGAGTCAATTGGTGACTGCAATTTGTTAAGATGGGATCAAAAGTAATTCAGAGGCACAGACAGTAATTATGAACCTGAAGCTACTCCAAGTGTTCATGAATGCAATGGTTAGAATTCCAGCCCATTTCAAAACTCTGCAAAACTCGTGGGAAGAAAAAGGTGTCTGGAAAACCCTGGTACAAGATTAAATATTTTTCTCTTAACCTCTCTTCCTACAATGACCTCATTTTCTTTCTTTTTTTACTATAAGTTCAGATACAGAGGCTTGACATACAAACTTCAGTTTTTCTTCAAGGGAGGATGTCTCTATTTTCTTTTTCAACTGGTATAAAACATATTCCCTTGTTCATCAAGAAGTGTACAACAATTTCCTTAAATGTCAAAAACTTCTGCAAATGAAAAGCCATTTTCTACCCACACTATTTCATATTTAGGTTAAGACTACTCATTTTACATGAATTTTTCTGTGCAATTTTTCTGCAAAAGAATAAACGTGAAGACTCAAATGTGTCTACCAGACACACTTCACTTGTATACACATATTCAAAATTTAATTGAACTTACTGAAATTACAGATGCTTATAATTATCAAACTTGAAAATTTCAGTCACACAGAAAAACAGCAATTGCTCTAACATTTTGAGATTAATTTACATAGTATTCCCAATATTATGTGTCTGTCTCAGACAAGCCCAAGGCAGATTCACTCCTTATCTTGGACTCTGAATGCCAAATTCAACCCTGTATTTCACCCATGCAATCCTATTAAATAAACAGGAGTTGCATAGATATTTATGAGTCCAGAGCATGGTTCCATGAAAAGTGCACATCCCCCGAGACTGTCATTCTCGCTCTGAGTGTAATTTTCTTTGCTTTAAATCATCAAGTAATAACAGAAAAAACATTACTAATTCTCTAAGGAGGTCAGGACAGCACAAAAAGTTGCTTCTACAGCATTTTGATAAAATACATTTTTTGTGTTTATATCACACAAATGCATGCCTACACAAGCACATATGAAAAAAACCAAATCAGGGGTCATGACAAGACAAAATTCATAATTTAAAGGCATTGTATGTGTCATACATTCCACTTAACACTTCAAAATGTCTGCATCCTTCTTATGACCACTTTCACTAACATTCACCCATCCAAAAAGACTCACTGTGAGTGTGACATCTTAAGAGCTTTCAAGCAGTAACTGGCACAGCTATAAATCTACATAAGGCTCTACAAATAAATCTTGTGCTCTCTGCTACCAATATAGAAACATTAATCTTAAGAGAACACAATACAGCACCTCCTTATCTGTTTAAAGTAGGGCAAATATTTTACTCATGCTAATTGTCCTGACAGAAAAGGATCTAGACTGCATTACTCCATCAAACACATGGTTTATTTTTCACCCCTGATCAGCACATAGGCAAAAAAATTTGCAGATTCCATAGTTGTTCTGTATTAATTCTTCCTAAAAATCGTACCTCATTCATACAGCATTCTTGTTTGAGTATCTATACAGCATGTGGCGTATTACTTGTATAATCTAGCAGAATGAAAGTGGAAGTTACTTTGTTCATTTTTCATGGCTTCACCATCTGCATAACAGAATACTTCACAGTTGAGATGAAGAGTTACACTGGTGCATTTTTTCTTCATTTGATTTCATTTACATTCTCAACAATTGTTTCTGTGGGCTCTAAAATCTTGACATATCAAAAAATATTATCCTTAATTTAATTTTAAGAATGAAACAACAATCACTCTAATGTAACTAAAGAAACATCAGTGAAAAAAATAATCAAGTTTTTCCATCTTAAAGCAGATTCCTGTGTCAGAAAGCACACTAAAGAAGTGCTGTATCAGTCCAGACCACAGGCTGACAGTCCAGCATCCTCTGAGAGTGGCAAATCAGAGAGAAGTTGAAGAAAACACATAAGAACTACCTTTACACATTTGTAAAGCTTCTCTGGTATTGCTTTGCATATTCTGCACCTCAAGGATAACCTTTGTCCCTTTTGATCTCCTTTGTATCACTCGTGAATTCATAATGCTCTCTCAAAACATATACCCCTTTTTCTTCCTTATCATCTGAGGCTAACATGCCCTAATCTATTTAACAGGACAAGTTCTTCCACTTTTGATCCTTCCTGGTGCCTTTCTTGGGACCGCTTTGGTTTTACAGTTCTGGTACTTGACAGATAACAGTACCTGCCTGTACAGCTGGCCACACTGATTTCTTGCTGTCAGCAACCTCTATCTATGCATATATTACATCACTGACTTCCACTACATTAACAATTTAGCCTGCATATAAGCAATCCTTGTGTTCTCAAGTATTTCTCTTGTGTATATTCAATGGTTCTGTGTGCTGAGAATTTCAAATTTGCCTGTCCTCCCCATCACCCCTACCTCAGATAACTGTATCAATTGCAGGGAATAAGGTCTTTAGGAGAAAGCAGTGGGAAGGGCATTAGCAGTTCTCCCTCCGTGAAGTGGGCAGGCTGTGTCTTCAGCTAAAGCATTTCTGAGGATTTATTGTGTATGAATGCTGGTAACAGCTGCTGCTATGCAAGCAGCAACACAAGACATGTCTGTGCACACAACGGGTATACAAAAGAAGGCAACTTACAACTGACAATATCATGGCATGCAGCAGAAATGGCAATTACCGAAATTATTCATATTCTACAGAATTGTGGGTAATTTGACTCTTGAGTGGATTACTTCAGTAAATGAAACTCCTACTTTCATATTCATATTTTGACAAACACCATCAGAAACATGCACTTCTGGTGAAGCACTGCCACATATGTTCACCCCGAGCAACATCCCCATACCTTCCATCAGAGCCCACTAGCTCAGCTAAGCATGCATTTACACAGCTATGCTGTTTCAATATCTAAGCTACACATACACTGTGCCATGCTGACTTAGTTGTAAGCCTTGATGTTCACAGAGGGAGGTCAAGGGCTCTCAGGCGTCTGCACCCGCTCCTCCAGTCTGCAATTCCAACCTGAACTCTCCTTTCCTCCACTCCTGCCTGTTGTGATTTCTCCCTTCTCCGGGATCCCGACATAAGATACTTTTATACGCTCTTTTTTCCTCTGGATTGTTTATTCCCTTCCCCACATACCATTCTTCTCCTGTTCTCTCCCTTCACCGAAGCTGCCAGCAACTCTCTGTGCAGCCTAGAGCCTGCAGTGCAGCAGCTGTTTTCATTCAGCCCCGTGCTCCCTCTGAGGATGGAATTAGCCCCTCACTAACCCTCTCCCTCCTGCTGTTATGCATCGATGCAGCTATTTAACTAAGTGCAGGGAGCAATTAGTACCGTCTCTGTTTGCAGTCACTATTCCTGCCTCTTTCAGCTGCAATGCTGAGTATGCAGCAGCATACTCGGCTGACACAGGTACTTAAGCCCTAGAACATAACAGCTCAAAGACTCTTTCTAGAAATTAAGGTCGGTGAACAGATATTTTAAAAAAGACTGCGTGACACGGATCAGATTTACAACAGCAAGGGTCCAATTTTAATACATGTTATTGCTTGGAAAAAAGCAGCCATTTTACAAAGCAACCTGTTGTTTATTTATGGTTCTGTGTTTGATTTGTTGAGGGATGTTTTAACCTGCTCAAAATAGTGGAATTCTTTATATTTCTTTGCTGAAGTGCACCAAACTGCTCCATGTGCCAGAGTATTTGGGAATGTAAACTGAAAAACAAACTTTTAAAATCCTGTTGAGACAAAACAGCTTTTTGAAAGAAGTGTTAGCTGTAGTAAATTAACATTGGTTGTTTTCTATTTTTACATTGCAGTAAGAAGGTGAGTGCTCCTCCTCCTCCCAGCCATAGTCCCCAGCTGTCTCAGTCCATTTTCAAGTATTTTGTCCTAGAAAAGAAGGTATTGATGACTTCCTTTCATAGACAGCTACTTGCCTCAGGGATCTCATCCAAGTCTGAGGTTAAATTTGTCATTAGATGGACCCAGACTGCAATTTACACGAAACTCTTATTACAAAATAGCCAAGCTTGAAACAAGTTGCACAGGGCTCAGTTAAGTACAGGCAGCAAAGCCGGAAACGGCTACTTGGGCAGAAGCAGCAATGCCTGCAAACCTGACCCTGATCAAACACATTCCTCTGCCTGCTCTCCCCAAACTCCTGGGAACAGCCACAGAAGAGTGTTCTGTGCTCGGTACAAGGCTCACTGTCCTAGCAACAGACCTTCCCCATCACTATTTTGTTTACTCTTCCTCTAAACTCACCAGAGGCCCTAAGACTTCCATGCTGGAGAAAATCTGACTGCAGGACCTGGGACTCACAGCACAAACCCTTGACCCCACACAACTGATTCTGTAACATATGTTTAACTGTTTATTCAAATGTTTACTCCTTAAGTGAACCTAGGACTGAGTTTGGGGCTCTTCTAGCGATGCAGATGTTAAAATTTCTGAGGGGGTTAGGGCTGGGAAAAAAACTAAAAGCAAGCAAGCAGTTTTCCTCTGAAGGAAGAATCCTTCCCTAGTTCATGATCTGAAATTATTGCTCCAGACACAGTTCAACGTCACCCACTGAGCGTTATCTCAAAGCACTCTGCAAAATACTCTTTGCAGTCTCAACAACTGGAAGGGTAAAAGAACTACAGACACCACCATGAATTTGCTCTTTCTTGAGTCACACAATCAGATATCTTCCTGCCAATCTGACTGTGCAGCAATCTAATCAGCAGGAATCCAAATGTCCACTAAAACAAAGAGGAAAAAATAAAATCGGACCTGTTCCAGAAAATGAGGGAATGTAATTTATTTTCTTGTCTTGTTCTGATTCTAGAACCAGAAAGTGTATCTGAAAGCCTGTGCCAATCTGAATAAAAATACACTGATACACACTGTATATTTTAGAGTCAAAAGGTGTCAGCCTCTCTAGGACATGCTTTGAAAGAATTAAATCTGGTCAGAGGACAAAGTTTATAGAAAACACATCACATGGAACTACCACAGTGGAGACAAAATAAGACTCAGTCCTACCATTCCCTTCCACTTCAATGAAATTGTAATCACAAACATATAATTGCATTCATAATGTGGTTTAGCTGCCAAGGATATGTAAAATTCAGTTTAATTTTTTATAGTCCTAACATACCAAATATCCAAATCCAGTCAAATTCAAGTGTAGGTATTTCTTGAAGGAAAGGATGTGAGAGGCAGGAAGGGAAGAAATGTTTCCTGAGATTGTGTGCACCATCTATATGAGATTCTCACATTTATCTTTTCAAATAACTCCAGTAGAATATTTCTGTAAATGTAATTTTCAGTGCTCTTTAATCCTGTTACCAAGATTTCCCATTTGCCCAGTCTCAACAAAGAACCAGAGAAATTTATAATCTGCTTCTCTGAGCTCTGATCATGCACAGTTCATGCACAGTCAAAAAACCTCCATTCAAGTTCCATTTATAAATGTATAACGAGACTGAAACAGTCCCCACTGCACTAGCAGAATATTACACAATCTCTTCAGGTGATGTGGGTCAAAACTGGATTTGTATTAACCTGGTTAAGATATTTTGCTGAGGTCAGTTCCACTGGCCAGCAAAAGCATGAGATTCAGAGTAAGGCTGCAAGACTGCAACATGAGAGATACCACAGGGCACCCTTATCTTTCTAATTTTTCCTCCAATCCATATTCAGATGAGAATAAATTCCAGTTTGGGCTGCTATTTGAAAACGGAGCAGAGATGCTCATGTCTTGTGACTAGCCAAGTTTTTGAGCCACAGTGGTCCAAAGTCTCTGTCAGTGAGAGGTTTATATCACCGATTTTGCAGCCCTCCTTGCAATTACTTCTACCTGAAGCTCAGAGCTGGTTGTATAATTCAGTGCTACACACCAGCCACAGTCTGGAATCTGCTTTCCCTTCCTTTTCAAAGCATACCAGGCTGTGTACCTGGAGACACATGCAGTTGTCGGACTTACATATGACTCCCTTGTAGTCACCCCTGACTTTTCCCAAATGTTGTGATGCAGACTGTGGGGACTTGGTCAGTAAATGGTGTTGTGAATTAGACAACTCTGCTTTGAACTAATATACTTGAGTTTCCTGAGATTTCAGTTATCTGCTTTTCTTAAGTAAGGACATTAATGGCTTTTCTAATTAATAGCAAATGTTCCATTACATTACAAACTCAGAAAACAGGACAGAGATCTGGAAAAGAATTCAAGGACAGTATAAACCAGATGTCTCTAGGCAAGACCATTACACTTAAACATAAACATCTCTCTGTACAACTCACGCACATTTCTGCACTGTTACCAACTCAACAGTTCCACTGCTATTCCATATCTAGCTACACGCTGCAGGAGATACAAATGCAGCACAATCAGCCAAGGGAAAATTGGGGTTTGTTTTACATACTCAGCTATGTGACTATCAACGGACAAGTTTGAACTGCCAACAAAAATTATGGAAACTGTGAGAATCAACCATTTTGTCTGCTCAACCCACTTCTCAGCTATGGGCAGAATGAAAGCAGATGGGAACACCCCAGCCCTTCAAAATCCCGACAGGTCTTACACATTGTAGCTTAATTTTATCCGAGCTGATTTTGGGTTTCTAATCCTTACACATGGGATGGAGCTGTTTCTCCCACCAGTCTGAATCATCCACTTTGAAATTATTATATCTTCCTCCTCCATACTCCCCACAGATAATCGGAAGATGAGACTCTCTCATGCCTAGTGTAACACAATTATACTATGCCATTTCAAACAATTAAAAAACCTATTACATGGGCAGAGATTTAAAAAAAAAGTCCTCCATCACCTTTTACTGAAGTCTCTCACCCAGCTAAAGTCAAAATAACATCATAGCTTAACAGAATTAGGTTGCTTAGAGAATTATTCTAAAACAAAACAAAGAATACCCCACCAACCCTCCAAAACAAAAACATAACCCAAATTATTTCATACTTTTAGAGTCCAAATAACACCAACAATAGCAGAACACTGAGAAATTCCTGTAGCACATAGAAAGTAAGATTTGGGAGGCTCATTATTACCAACTCTTCTGAATTAAAGCCTGAAAACACCACATGCTACTAGTTAAGGATCCCTAGGATTTCCTAGGCAGAGTGAGAATGTAAAACTACTAATACCATAAAAATCTCAGAGTGAAAAGTAAGGTAACACATAAACACTTTACAGAAGTGGGTAATGATATTTCTTTCCACAATACAACAATAAATGAGATCACCTTTTTTCTTTTTTTTCAGATATCAGACAGAAAATGGCAGACCTGGCACTGGAAGCCAGTTGTTTAATTTCCTAGACCAGTGGTCCTATCATCCAACTATCCTGACACCAGTGAATTTTATGAACATATGAACGTAGGCACACCATAAGGTTAACTCTGCTTACTATTCTATTCTATGAGCATGAATTATACAGTTCAGTAGTTACATTAAAAATAGTCCTTTCTATAAAAAAATAAATAACTAATAAAACTCTGAACTGTTTTTTTTTTTGTTAAATCAAAAGTGAGGTGACACTGCCAGTTTTCTGGTGACAAATAATTAATTTTTTAGATTAGCACAATAGGAATTAGAAAGCTTGTTTTGAAACAGTAATTGTGAAGAGACATTTCATTCACATAAAACCACAAATGCACAAGTGATTTTATCTCTGTGAACAAAACCACAAAGGGAATGAAAGAAAAGCTTTTATTGTTGTACTGCAATGAATAGGGAAACTATTTTTTTACCCGTTGTAGACATTAAAATTTAGTAACACTGTTTTGGAAAATGTGTAGTAGGTATTAAAGTCAAGATATTTCAATCTGTCTTCACGGAAAGGAGGAACTAGAAGAGCTTATGCAGCCTCCCCCACCAGAAACCAACAAAAAAATGTTTTATAGATCATCACTCCACATCTTAAAATGTTTTAATGCAGCAGCTATAAGGCAGAAGAGAAAGTAAACTAGAAAAGAACAGAGATATATATAAAACCTACACTGAGCACTAGTGTCCAGAACTATATGTAAAAGGAAGTTGTACATTATTTATAGTTAAAAAAACAGGACCTCAGATGGGAATTGAAATATTAGATATAGCTTATTTTAGTTCCAACTTGTTCACATTTCATGGAAGCCATGCCCTGCAGTCATTTCAGAACACCCTGTTTTCTATTATAAATTAATCATAGGAATGTGCTCTGCTGTCAGACATCATGGAAATACCAGCCCAGCTGACAAACAGAATTCTTACTCTCATTTTCAAAGGTGACCAAATCAGCTCTTTACAAAGAACCTATCAGTTGAAGAAGATACATCTGTCAGTGTGTATGAGGTATGTTTGGGAATGCAACCTATATTTTGAAAATCTATGAAAACCTAGAGCTAATCAAATGTACCAAAACTTATTTAACCAGGGAAGCAAACCCAGAGACATGAAGGATCAAGACTGGTGAATCTGAAAGATGTGGAATGGTGTAAGGCTGATGAATGCTCCAGAAACATGAAATGACTCAGGATGGATGGTTGACCTCTAGCCCAGTCTTGTGCTCACAGTAGAGTCAAAGTTGCTAAGGAGTTTTTGCACAGCTAGGTCTTGAAAATCTCCATGGAAGGGGACTGGATGTGGTACCTACAAAATACATCCCATTTAAGTAAAAGCTCTAAGTGTCTCACGAATACTTAATTTCAAATTTAATTAACTTACAGTCAGACATACATAATGGCCCATAAAGTAAGCAAAAATGCCACCAAGCTGTGAAGAGGCATTAACTGGTGAGGCCCACCTTACCTAACTTCAATACCTAGAAAAGGGAACTAACTTGGACTAATGACATCTGAAAGTAAGAATAAACAGGCTGGTGCTGGAAAGATCAGTGAAGAATGAGAAACAGTACGTAAATTTTACAAAAACAGTTTGAAAATTGAAGTGATTTTTGTAGAAGGCCAGATAATACAAGATGGAATAATATTACATCAAAAGTGAGTTATGGTACAGCAGGACCCTGACAGAGGCATAGAGGGAAAGTAAAGCAGCAGGAGAAGGAACTGTACATTTATGGAAGGGGTCATGTTTGGGAGTCAATAAGATGACAGGCCTTGTCTGCAACTCAGGTAAGAAGTCATCTGGAATAATACACTCAGTCCTAAAACATGGAACTATCAAGCAGAGAATGAGATACTGGGGGATTCAGAGAAGTACAATGAGCAGCACAAAGCCACTGACCAGACTGCTTTGCACGACTATCTACCTACTCTCAAGTGCTATTTTCATCACTACAGATTTGTACACTTGGGAGGCAAGTGAAGTTGAGATGAATAATCTGGGTAAGTGGCAAAGAGCAGGAGCACCTATATTCAGGGTGTGGACCCAGAGTGGAAATGCATTTTGGGTAACAAAAACTTTAATACAGGAGAGTAAGAAAGGAAAGTATATTATGATTTTTTTTCTGAGTATATGATTGTGTTCAGTTCAACAATGTCTCAAGAGACATTTCTGAGGTTCCACAATCTAAGACACGCTGAAGAATTGCAAAAGGTTCTGAAATACTACACAGTAGTAGTAAACAAAGATATACGTAAGGCACACCAAGCCAGGAGTGTTAGGACCAAAATAGAGAGAAATAACATGAAATGAGAAAAAACATCCTGCTCTAACAGCAACAGCCAAGCAAATAATCTCTGCACCACTAGTGTTCTTTGAAAACCTTAAACCTGTTCTTGCATTTAGTCCTATTCATCTCTTGTCTTTAGAACATAAAGGTATATTTGAAATAGAAGAAAGGAAAAAAAAAAGCCCAACACAAAGCAAACTGTGGAATTATTTCTTCCCTAAAATCCTTAAAAAAAACAACTTAAATCTAGAACAAAGAAAACCTCTCAGTGCAACATGATTTATATCTACAGATCTTCATTATTGTATTGCTACCTCTTACATATAAATTAAGAGCTTGTCTTCAAAACTATCTCTTACAAGGATAAAAGGACTGTGCCTGAATTCTTTAGAAGAGTCACACTTGTCATAAATGAGCAACGCCACAGGAAAGCCTGTAAATCCATTAAACAGATAGCCCAGTGCAGTTCTGATTTGCATTCTTAGAATCTTGCTTTAGGTTGGCTTTATTCTGGCTCACCATGGGAGACACCCTCTGACTACCTGCCCTTCTATCCTGTCCCCACCCTGCTGTGAGGAAGGAGGTGAGCAACCAGCTGGGGAGTGGCTGCCAGAGGGGGTCAACCCACAGCAGTACCCTACAGCACTGAGCAGCACAGCACATCCCCAGGTGAAAGAATTCCGTATGACTTGGACCACTCTGACCCTCTCC
Organism: Urocynchramus pylzowi; assembly: GCA_013397555.1. NCBI lineage: Eukaryota > Metazoa > Chordata > Aves > Passeriformes > Fringillidae > Urocynchramus > Urocynchramus pylzowi. The sequence goes on from VZRH01003556.1 coordinate 269,629, forward strand.
CTTCTTTCAAATACACTCCGAAGACTAATTTCATGTCAGTATGTGATTACAGCAACAATAGCAAAAGGGACAAAGGAGTAAGTAGGAGCAGGAAGCAACAAAGTCTAGTTGTTGGGTTTTTGTTTGTTTTTTTTTTTTTTACCTATCTAAATTTAAGAACTGAAAAGATGTGATAATCAAGCATGTCAAAATGAACTTTCTAAAACCTAAGTGAGATGTTATATAACTCAGTGAAATACAGAAAAACATTCTGTGCCAGAGGAGGAAACTTCAACAATCATCTAAAAATAGCTTTTAAAAAATGATGGAGTTCACTTCCAAATGAGTGATTGTGACTTTGCTGCTTTCATGCTGGCTGTAATCCAACTAAGTAAGAAAGAGGTTTGTCTTTGCAGGTCTGGCTAACACAACTAATTTCAGAGAGAAAAGCAAATTGGAAAAGCATCAGGTATCAGCCTGTTCCTTTATTCTATAATGGCCAGAACACAAAATGACTTATGAGTATAGCACACAGGTCACACTGTAGCTTTTCAGAACTCATCTGAAGTCAGTTTTACCTCATCCCAAATACTCTTTATATCACAGAAAATTGACAAAATTTTCCCCAGATTCTTAACAAATAAACCTCTGGTTTTTATGGGAGCTCTAATGAAGAAAAAACACTAATGATGGGCAAAAACAAAAGCAAAGCTAACTGTCAAACCACAGAGGAAGCCAAGCAAAGTCCACTTTGGATGCAAGCTCTGGAGACTATATGAGCACAAACCTTCGTTCTTGATCAAGCTCAAACTGTCCTGAATCAGTGGAAAACATCCCCAGACCAAAGATCAAGGGGGGAACACTGTCACCACTGTCACAGAATGACACCATCTTTCTCCTTCTGAAAGGCTTTTCCAGTATGGGACAGTCTCAGCTGAGATACTTTCAAGGAAATACCTATTTTGTCAGTCCTCATGACTGCTGTTCATGAGTTCCCTGGAAACTCAGAGAGTCACAGCTTAAGCTGACCTCCTTGTTATCACTATCTCCTCCACATACTTCCGTGCTGCTACTTCCCACCTGCACTGTGTTTAACTAAGTCATATAAAGAACTGCCTACTTGTGCCTTCTGTCAATGTCACTCACCAGGAATGCACCCATGATCTCTCCGCCTGAACTCTATTCTCCCTGGCGTGGGAAAGCTAGCACCACTCTTTTGGCAAAACTTGTCAGCAAGACAGAAGATCTCACTCTGCTTGCTTCACAGCAAGAATCTCTCCAGCACCTTTTGTTAGTGTTAAAGACCTGCTATGTGCTTTTATCATCTAGACTGTTCCCATAATTCCCCCCAGGATACCTAAGAGTATAAAAAAAGGTTTTGTCTTCTCATCCTAGCCAGCACCAACTCTCAGAACATCTCCACTGACTCTGTGGTGAATATTTCAATTCTGCTTTTACAGATGTTTTATTCAGGTATAAAGTTCCAGAGGGAAGGATTCGGCTTTGCCTGTTTTTTGAACTACTGAAGCCATCCTTTTGAAGAAGGAAAAAAGTGATCACGTGGGTAGGGCTGTAACACTGTACATTCCCCAAAATTCAATATGAAAATTAACAGTGTAAAAATAAATTCAGTGTACCCAAAATCTGAAAAGCAGAAGGTGGACCCTAGTGAGAAATGAGCAAGTCTGCTGCTAGGACTGTGATCTCTCACTCTTGGTCTCCAGATGATTGCTTATGCTTCCCCGAATATCCCATCCATAGGGAGGTGAAATTTATCCCGAGAATAACCAGGTCAGAGGTGTCAATAAGACAGAGGGAGCATGTGAGCAAGCAAGAGTAACAAGATGTGCATGCCAGCCTTTCCAGGCACAGTGTCCCAGTGACAGCTGTAAAACATGCAATGAGTTCACACAAGAAAGAAGAAGAATGCACAAGGGAAGGCCTGTGGACATGGAAGACCTTTAGATAGCACATGGTAGCTCTCATTGTTCACTCTGCTATAGAATTACACAATGAAAAAGGGATGGAAGGGGAGGTCTCTAAGAGCAACAATAATGTGTATATTTTGGCTGGAAATAGAGAATTTAGCACACTGGAGCAGAAAAGCAACCTATCTGAGGCATTTAGTATTGATGAAAACCCTGCACTTGAGAGGAAGAAGGACAATGAAATTTCTATGGTCAATTAAATACTCTGCATGGAAGACTAAAACTATTCCTTAGTCCCTGCTGTAATTGGATTGAGGTAACCTGTACCACATAATCTAGTATAGACCAGGATTAGACAATGCACTGATAGAAATAAGAACACCTGTGTCCATCTGTGCAACAGATGCCTTTGTGATAGCAATGAAGGAAGTGAATAATGCTTTTGAACTTCTGTCACTGCTGCTGTAAGGTGGAGAACTTACTTAATAACATCCTGAGTGGTAAATTGTGAGTGTCACTTGCCTAGGTCCAGAATGGCAAAGAGCACTGCACCCATCACACCTCCCACACTTATCTGGAGTTTGGAAAGACCCTCCTTCAGCAGCAGGAAACAAGACATGTGGTGGCTTCTTCTCTAGGTGTGAAGTTTTAGTTTATACTGATTCATGGATGGATACAGTACTAATGTAAACCAGCCCACACACTTCCAAAAGGAAGTGTGAAGAAAACCATAAACAAACAAGTTCAGACACTCTGAAAGGCCTGCACCAATAGAACAGCAAACTAGATATAAAACAAAGCAAGAGGTGTTTGTAATGTTACTTACACGATACCAAGGAAATGCACAATGAAGCACAGACTGCGGTACATGTTTCTTTTATTGTAACTACTAAAAAGCCTCCAAACATAAGAACAAGGCCAGAGCTGGCTTGTTGGTTTTTTTCTTTTGGTTTGTTTTTTTTTTTTTTTTTTAACAGAGGTATCTTTGGAAAAGAAAAGATTATCCTGATTTCCCAAGAGCATATTTTAAAACACAGCTCCCTCCGAACTTCCTCAACAACAGGAAAGTAGTTAAGCTACAGGGAAAAAGAGGAAGAAGACACTATACTGTAAATATTTTTTGGCCTTGTCTCAGCCTCCTAAAGCAAGTAACAACTATGTCACAAAACAGAGGTAGTGTTTGCAGCATTCTTCAGAAGCACTGTCCAGCTCAAAGGCTGGACCTCTGAAACTGAGGTTCAGAACCAATACTGGATGTAGCGTGGGCACGTCCCTTACTCCCACCATACAGACGAAAGGTGCGAGTAAAATGCACTGCCCATTTCTACCTTCTTTACTGTGGATTTGACAGCAAAACCTTCACCTTTCTGAGCAGATTGCGTACAATCTGTCACAGCAGCACTAAGAGAGGGTTCCAGGATTTTTCACCATTGCCCTTTGTACTATTTCTCCTAAGATGGAAATAAACCAAATGCATTAGACAGTGCTGGGGCTGACCTGTACTAACATGCACACGGCCAGACTGGTGAGGTTTGCTTTGTTTTCTAGTAAAAGAATCTAATATATGCAAAGATGCAGAAGCATATTAAGGCTGTAACAACAGCTGTTATGCAATGATTGAGATTAAAGAGGAAGTGTTTGTTGAAAAAAAATTAAAAACATTTTTTTACCAGAGAACTTTATTACTGTTACCTGTGATGACAGAACATTCTGTGCAGGCCCTGCCACACACAGAAACCACCTATGTACTCTGGGCCAAAAGAGTTTATTTTCTAGATTACAATGCTGTTTCTCTCATATAAAGTGTATTCAGATGTGTGGTCTAAATGCTAATGGTTATTGTGATAAATAGCACAAATTATCTGACATTGTTTACTTGTCTCTAGCTCTTCTGTACTGTCAGGTAGGTTCACATCAAAACACCATTCACAACCTACCTGTACTTGGCATGACAATTAATGCATTGATGTGAATTAAAAGGACTAGTAACTGAAAACAAGTCTATTCTTGCAGCTGACCTCTGCCATGCTTCCAGCTGGCAATGAAATTATAATGCAGATCAAAATACAATGGTGTAATTTCTTTGTACTCAGCAAAATTTGGTAAAAAGACTTTTTGAAAGATTGTTCACATCCAATTTGCTGCAACTGGTACTTTAACAAAAATGCCAATAATTATCTGGTAAATAATTACTTTACAAATAAGGCGTTTTAAATTAAGGCAGTCAAGATGCTGTATTTATTTCTGCTACATAACTGCTGTAAAAACATTCTGAACATTTGTCATGAAATAAGCGTGCTATTGTTTCTCTTGTATTAGTTGTGGGGATGGAGGCAACTAAAAGCTATGGAGAAACTTTCAGATCAAAGGAAAGAACAGATTTACAACGACATGAGGTTTTGTTTTGTTATTTTTAAAGACCACAAAGCTTTCCTGCAACTCTCCAGATCCTTCACTGATTTATCCTTCCTAGTAAGTTAAATTATTTCTCATTTTAAAAGTTTCAATGGTCAGCTCAGACATGTAATTCATCTCACCTGTACCTCCAGTATGTGATCTCATTGTTCTTTTGGCTGGACCTCCCACTCCCAAGATCTGACATGTCTGAAATATTTGTATCGAGGCTGCTTAATTATCACCCAGCATCACCAGCACTTCCTTGCCATGTTACCTTCATCCACCTCTGACACACAGGATGGTAATCCCAGCACACAGCTGAGACAGAAGGTTTATGGTTTATAACCCTGCTCCCAGAAAATCAGCCAGCTAATTATGCAATCCCATGTTCATATAAACATAAAGGTATTTACAGTGCAGGAAAAAAAAAGAAATCTGGACTCATGTTTTAAGTTGTTGCTCCTCCCAGTTAAGATCATGCAGAGGTTAACCATGCAAGATGGGATCACTTATTATCCCAAGCCCAACGCTGTAACTTAAGTTTTAAAAAAAAGTTATGTTTTGTTACACCTGGCACCTGTCTGAGTCCCCCTAAGTACTTCTCCTGTTCGAAAGGGAAAAAAAAGCTTTACTCGTAGAAAATGGCGGGGGCATAAGAGCCGCACACGGCCACCATCCGTGTGCTCCCCTGGTGCCTTACCTGGGTATCTCATCCTCGCCGGGCTGCGAGGACGCTTCGGGGCCGCCGACCCGCGGCCGCCGCTCCCGCTCCCCGCAGGCCCGCGGCCGCCCCCGGCTTCCCCCGCCAACTTCCCCCTGCCCGCCTCCTGCCCCGCCTCGCCCTTCCCCCGGCCTGGCGCGGCTCCCCACGGCCACAAAGGGAGAGCCGCGGGTCAGGAAAGGCGCGATGCCGCCTGGAACGCGGCGCCCAAGCCAGATAAAGCTGTGGGAGGCAGAGGAGGGAACCTCAGGCTGGCAGGAGCAAAGATGCTTTCGCGTTCTGTCCGTGCCGTAGGACACAGCGACTGCCCCATCCCACTTTCGGGCGAAAAACTCACCTGGATAGACCCTTCTTTAAGCCCGGGGTGTATGTCTGTCTGCGGGTGTTCAGCTGTCCTCAACAGGAAGAGGAGATGGGTGGGCAAGAGACGCCCTGCCCGCAGGAGCCCCTTTCAAGCCTGTCAGCCCTGCAAAGCTATTCCCCATTAAAATCCTCTCCTGACAAAATCCTACTTGCAGTCAGTTGTTGTTTCAGTAACTCTGAAAGCCCTTCCTTTCTAGAAAGCCTTTCTTGTTTAGGAATATGTGTGTACATACCTGGGAGAGGAATGGGCAGAGCTACATGTTCTGGGAAGAGAGAAGTAGCTGACCCAACAATTGCACCTTCAAGTGCAGCCTAAGTGCCATGTTCCCCAAAAGCTGCCTTCTTCAAACAGGAGGAAAACCTTGCCCTCTACCCCCTCCTTCATCTACAAACCTCAGGCTACCCCACATTCCCTGCAGGGCCCAGCAAGAACACCCTTTAACACACCCTCATCAAGTGTCTGCAAGAACCTAAGTCCAATACTGGAGAGTCATTTTGCATAAACCTGCTTCTTTTTGGACATTCTTTTCTCTCAGTACCTTGTGCACAGCCTCTGTTTTCTCCAGACACCTATTTCTCCTTCACTTGAAGTTTGTAAAGAATGCCACAAAATGCAGCAGAATGCTGATTATTTGTGAGAACTTCTGTTTTCCTGTTTCTTTATGAAAGCTCCTTATCCACATGAACAGGAAACCTTGTGGTAATCAGCCTCCTCCTTTTTGTTAAAAACACTGATGCTGACTGCCTGGGAAGCAAAAACAAATCCATCCTGAGTTCAAAGGCATTTCTGCATTCCAGTTGTTTCTCTGACAAGGCTATGTGTGATACAGCAGCCAATTTTTTTTCAATAGAAAGCAGCAAACTGCACTTTACTCCCCGCCCCCCACCCCAGATAATAAACAAAGCTTCTCATATCTGCTGCTGAAGAGCAGTGCCCTTACCTTAATACACTGCTCACTTGTCCCATTAGCAGTGAACAGAGCATCTTACATCTAACAAGATCTGTCATTTTTTAATCAGTGAAGCTTAATGAAGCATTAGCCTCTTTCACACCCTCAATCTCTGCAGCATAGGAAATATCTCAGCTTCAGCCCTCTCTCTGAGTCTGTCCCCCTGCTCTCAATCAGTACATGATGAACATGTGACAGCAGGACTTCTCCATCGAGACTCATCTCATATCAATAAGAGCTTTCAGAATGACCCAATCCACAGATTACTTTATGTCTCAATGGTACTTTGCAGACCTTATCTGGAGGCTGGAGAGTGTTCCCGTTGCGTATCACATTTCCAGATTAGCAAAAGATTTATTTCCAGGTGCTCACATTTGCAGTAAATTTCAAACAAACCTACAATAATAAACAGGCATGTGCAACAACAAAGAACAAAGCATTCTACAGTTCAGCATACGGTTAGGAGTCACAGGTTAGAAACAGAGGAGAAAGCGAAAGTATTACTTCTAAATCTAAACCCATGCCTATTAACCAGTTTTTGCAGTGCTAAGTATCACTTTGACAAAACAGTACTACATTATTTAATGAGGCAAATTAAGCCACAGGATCCTTCCATTTCAAGGGGGTATTCAGAATTTAAGAGATGTCAATGCCCAGAGGAAGATGTTCTCCTTTTCTGTGAAGCATTTGAATTCTTTGCCCTAAATCTAAAGTTGTCATCACCATTAATGCAAAAATAAGAAACCATGAATACACGATATATACATGAAGTTCCTAAAACTCAGCAACAGAAGACCAGTAAAATGAACATACATAATTGTCATTAGTCAGGTTACAAATGTCACCACATTAAAATCCATTCTAAATACAGTTCCGGGTCCTAGTAACACAGCCAACTTAAGTATGTTGTGTATGATGCTTTATATTTGAAAATGCACATTATTTTTGACTGTTCTACAGCCTTTGTCTAGTAAGCCAAGTACTGTTTTTGTCTCTTTCCGTATGGGATAGTACAAAACCATTACAAAATTCTTTCCTATGGAAGGAAACTACTCCAAAGGAGTCAAGAATTTGAATGAAAATGTCCACCTTGTGTGCAAATCACCACAAAAAATCTGCATGAATTGGCACTGTGTGGCTGGATGATAAATTTCAAGACACGTCTGAATATGAAAGACAAATTTCACTCCTGACCTATTATACTGAAGACTGAATTCCCTAAATACATCCCCTTGCAAATACTGAGTTAAATGCTGGAGCACGTGGATTCTTATGTAGAGATACATGTTTCTGTTATAAGAAGTAATTTGAAAATTTGATTGAACACCATAAAAAAAGACTTTTGTTCATTAGTTCAAGATAAGCAACATATTTAAACAAAATTCAGTTATTTGACAATACTTCCATAAATAATAGCTGCTGACTTGCTTGAGTGATGCAGAGCCGTCTTGGACAGACTGGTTTTAGATCTCATAACCTGACCACCAGCAGGTGAATGGCACTGGTAGCCATTCTAACCCCTCCTTCATAATTTCTCTGTAACTGCTCTGTCTCAAAGCTTAGCCAGACCCTGCCCCAAGTGCCATACCACAACTGAGCTGTGCTTTTGTGATGCATGCCAAAATGTATTTCCAATTCCCTTCTTCATAACTGAAAGCAGCATTCCTCTGTAACCCCAAAGAGCTCTTCTGGTTCCATCATCAAACTGTGGTATTTTAAAAGGTGGTTTAGATCATATGCAACTTCTAAGGATTTACTTGCTTTAGACACTTGCATGCTCAAAAGCTTCCTTCTGATTTTTCTCACCTGTTTTTTGTGCTATAAATAAGTAATAAACAGAACAGCTGAATAAAGATGCTTAAACTGCTTCCCAATACCTAAAGTGAAAACCATTCCCTGATATCCTTCTGTATCCTCAAAGAAACAAGGTTCTGACCAGTATGCTGACATCATGAAACTGCTTTAACAAAGGTATTTTGAAAGAATCAAAACTAAAGCTACTGGTTCACATCACCAGGAACAACCAATTCTCTCCAACTGTCAGAAGGAACTTCTGAAGGGAAATTGTTTAAACTGCACATTGACAGTACGATGAAAGAGCCAAAGCCAATCAGCACATGAGTGTGTGGGTTGGGGAAAAGCAGCCAGTAGAACACTCAGATTTGGAAAACACTTGACATGTGACCCACTAAGGCATCTTGCCAACCAGTAATGATAACCTTAAAAGCCATAAGTAGCTATAACCACTCCGCCACTTACCCAAAATGTATGTGTTTATAGCTAACAAATAAATAAAACTGTAATGCCATAGTAATCCTCAGGCACCTTGCAAAAGGGGTAAGCTCAAAAATAGCCTCTGTAGCAAATTTTCATTTTTACTTTCAGCTTTTAAACCTTCTTCCTGTTCTTCTAAGTGAAAACTGGATTTCAAACATATTTTTTAATAATTACTTTTTAAAACTGTATTTTTGTTTCAGAGAAACTTAATTAATATCCTTCCAAACCACCCCAAATATTCTTCTAAACCATAAAGACAAAACCAGCAAAGGGTATCAGAGAAAAACAAAACAAAAGCAATAGCTCTATATGCAAATTTTCTTTGTATGGATTGCAATATATTCCTCAGACAATAATCAGAAAGATGTGCTGCTGTACCAAAAAGCTGTGTTAGACCCAGTGCTCCTGAATTACATTAGAACAGTTAGCAGCTTTATCTGACCTTTTTATGTTCCCTCTTTTAATGGGCATAGCTGATTCAAGAGAAAAGCTATGCAGACCATCTGTCAGAAAGACATTTAAAAAATGTTTGAAGTATACAAAAGGTAACAGTGAGTGCAGAGTTTATTAATTATTGCTATTAAAAATAAGCCTTTGCAGTAATTTTTAATAAGCTTTGTTGAGGAAAATTTATATACCATCTCAAATGCAGTATTTGTTTGACTAAGGAAAACACTCAACAGACTCATCATTTTACCCCAGATCCTGCAAAAAAGAAGAAAATCTACCAGTTACTAATTAATATTGCATGACAATCACTCTATTCACAGCAACTATACCATTCGAAATTTTCCAAATAAATAAGGCATTCTAAGAGACAGATAAATTGAAGCAAGGCAGTAAGTGCATAGAGTGATGCTGACTGAAACCTTATTACAATGGTAACAGTGCTCTAAAATGCATCCATCTTGGTCTTGTCCTTCTTTAGGAAGAAAATAATGTCTTCCTTCTTGAAAAGAAATGTGTCTGGCTAATCAGCTATTTTTGGGAGGCCACAAACACAGGGAGGGGAGAACTTTCTCTCTCACAAACATGGTAGACAGCACTGCAGTAATGTTAACCAGTTCAATATGACCAATAGATTTTAATCTGCAGAACTAAAACTTAACTCATATTCATGTAAGCTTTAACCCAAAATTTCTCAACAATTAAGTGTTCTTTTTGTATTTTTACATCTCTATAATTATGTAAGAGTTTTTACATATTTTGTGTATACAAACTGTTAGAAAACTTAAGTCTTTTATCTCTCTCTAAGAAATTGTTATGCAAACAGGGTTAAACTTCTGTTACTCAGGCCTCCAGATTTGGCCTAAAGTTGCATGCATAGGTAAATTCATGCCTGCAACCAGCCTTGTAAAAATAAAGGGAGCATGAAGGCTTACCAAAACAAATATAGGGCTACTTACACATTGCTGAACTGCAAAAAGGCGTTCTTTTCGAGAACACCAAATACATCTGATTGAACCAATCTTTTGGCCAATCCTATATTCTCAGTGATGAAAACAGGCTAACACAACCAGCATCATAGAAAAGGCTTTCAAGCAGCTGCAGCTTACTTCAATGTGACCCACCTACTTTGTCCTTAATTTTGTATTAAGAACACAATAATATATAATAGTAACAACATGCTGCAAGTTGTAATACATGTAATATACAGCATACAAAATACATAATAATAACATAATTCTGCATAACACACCATTTTGCACAGTGTTTTTATTATTCGTACTTCCAAACCTGACTGGTGTTCTACCTCGTCTAAAACAGGTTCTGTCGATTTAGCATAAGTTATTCAGGAATACTTGAATTTCTAATACAAAATTCTGTATTTTCTATACTCCTTCCCCCTCCCACTGACTCGATTCCACGTCATGCAATATTTTTTATATAAAGTCCCATTTTCCTTACCACATTGACCTATTGGAAAGCTCTTCATGCCCTGGAAAACAGGCAGCTCTTTTACACTGTCAGCCACATATGGGTGCAACACGATTTGGGTGTGTCAGTGATAAACAAGTATGGACAGTGATTGCATGGAACAACTGGTTGCAGCAGAGTCACAGAATTCAAAACCAGAAGAAATAGAGATGATCTAATCTGACCTCCTGCATAACACACAGGCTGTATCACCCCACCTAGCAATTACCTGCCTCTGTGACAAGTTTGATATGGTAACTCACCAACACTGGTTTTGCCAGATCCATTTTGAAACATTCACCTACAATGCTAATTTGACGCATGCTGCATCAGGCAGGTTCTGCACCTCCCAAACACATTTCCCAGAAGACAGGGGGATGTCCTCTTCTGGATCCAGAGATTAGTGGCTCACTTTGTCACCCCATTCTGTGCTGACAGTGCAGTCCCTGCTTGCACAAAGCAGCCATGTTAATTCACTCTCCAGCAGAGTCATCGTGCAGGTCCAGAGCCTCATGGAGAGCACCCACTGCTGCTCTCAAACACAAACACCAGCAGCTCTCCAGGCAGCACAGAGTGCCCAGTCCCCTGACTCAGCTCAGGGACTTGCACCCTGCCTCAGAACAAACCCCTGGGGGTGACCAGGGGTAGTTCCCTGGCATGACTTCCCTGGCTTCCACAAGCCAGGTAAGAGCAAGGAGTCACAAAGTGGTACCACCTACCATGCAAAACATTTATTCAATTTCTAATTGGATTTGTCACCATTGTCAGGTAAATTATTCAGATTAACTAGTAGACACCAATCTTTTAAATGCAAATATTATAATAAGTTTTATGTTTATGTTGGCATGTTTTGTAAGTAGAAAGATATTTTTTGTTTCAGAGACAAAACCAATCAGATTTACAAGATAATATTATTTTGAGTTTTCATATTCTTATTTAAATTTGGGGTTGTACATACTTCAACTTCTGTATGATTACTTCAACCAATTTGTTTGACACCCTGAGCCCATAGACAGAAAAATACATTTTAAATTGTTTTAAACTCTTGTTTTCTTTGGAACACAGGATTTTCCCATTAATTGTTACATTTTATAAACCTACATGATTTTTTTTTTAATTTAGTATGTTTCTAATACCCATCCATGGACATTCAAATGAGAAAACTCCAGAAAAATATTAACTTCTGACTGCAACCTACATATGGTCTCTGCTTAGGATTCACTTCTTTAGTATTTATCACAAGTCACAGCAAAAGAAAATAACCAAAGTGGTCTACCTTAGAAATCTATCTTCAAGTTATCTCTCCCTCCTGCCCTTGCAGTAATAATCAGCAGATCAAGCATTACACAGAAAGTTTTTGTATGCTGTGCCTATCTTTCCTGTCATTGCACAGAGTAAAAACTGTTTGGAAGAACCTGCAGCACTACAAATTTCTTGGAATGTGAAGGCAGAACTTCTGAAGCACAATCAGCATTAGAAAACCCACAGTGCTGTAACTGCACCTTTCAACACTGAGCCTTCTCCTTCTGCCTCCTCAGGTAACAACAGCCACACAGGTTTTCCCTCTTTCTCCCCCGCTTTTTCCCCGATATGACTTGTAAGTTATCTACCGTATTCAATTCTGCTTCATTTATCACAAATGAAACCACCAGTCAAGTTCTAAAACCAGAAGTATTTCTGCAAGACACAGAATGAAACCAGCAACTGCCTTTTACACCACAGGTTTTCTTTTTGAGTTACACATGGTCTTATTCATGTTTAATACTGATACAAAATGGCAAACACAAAACCCGTAACAAAACACAAGGGCTTTTCTTATGTTATTGATGTGTAGGTGTGGGGTTTTTCTGCAGCTTCCAGCCTGACAACCGTCACATTGAGGAACACACTATTTCAGGTCTTTGTGTTCTGGGGGCATTTCTGCTTAATTCCTGTTCAACATCAAATTCAGTCCACCATAACTTTTTGAAGAATGTTTTCAACATTTATGCAACTCATAAGTGTGTAATACTTACAAGGTTATAAACTAAAGACAACTGTTGTATTTGGTTTTTTCCAAGCATGTTAATCCTTTGGGGAAAACACTGGTAGCATTTTTTGTTGTTGTTTTTGTGCAGGAATACTGTCTTCATGTCTATATAATTTTAATTTTTGCGTAAAAATACAGAGCATACAAAAGCATGTAATCCTTAAGCAAACAGAGAATTGGTTTTATGGGCCAACAGTCAATAAAGCTTGAAAGAGAATTTTCTGTCAAAATGTTCTGATCATAGGTCACTGATCTAGCTGTAAAAAGTTATGCAAGTATTCTTCTAGCTTCACATTTTTAAAGTACTTTTAAGTTGTACTGACTTCATAAATCTGTGACCTCGCAGTGTTTTACACATTTCAGATGGGGAAAAGGTTTTAAATAGATGAATGGTTGAAAAAGCAAGCTTGTGTGGATCTTGTATTGTTATAAGTAATTGATAATTCATGCTGGAATAAATATTGTTTTATATATTAGAAATAGTAAGCAACTACACTGGGTGAGGTAAACCACTGGGAAAGGAATTCCAAGTGTCTGCATCCGAACAGATGGCAGAGTTTCTGGCCATTGTCACCAGAAACCTGCAGCTGGGAGGACAAATTAACATGTTATCAGGCTGCTGCAGCACACACCATGAAGAAGCAGCCATGGGTGAAGGAGGTGTTATTAACATTTGAACACTCGGGGCCAGACTAGAATGTAGTGTAACAGAAACCGGTGAAATGGGTGGAGGGACACACATTAACATTTTAACAAGAAGTCAGCTCGACACAGGAGAACGCCCATCACCACCGATCTGCCCAGGGAACACCTGGTACGGATGGGCGATCAAGATGTATCCTGCAGATAAACCAAGCTGAATGCCGAGTTCCCCGTAACTGGGAAAATACCATCCATAGCTTCTCGGAAGAAGCTTTTCACCACAAGGAACACTGAAAGGGGTCCAACATGAATGTGAGAAGAAACTGGAAGAAACCTACATGAATATGGAGGACACTGTGGGAGGACAAAGAACTGAGCCTGAGGGCTGAAACTGAGTATAAAACTCTGCTCCAACATGTCGCATTGGTGAACGGGGTTAGCTTGGTGCGAGAGAGACCAGGCTTTTCGTTCACCCAGCTTCAATTCCCGGTGTCAAGGCTGCCTCTCAGTCGGTCAACTATCTGATTTATAAGTGATTGATAATAAATCATAATTTTATTAATTGTTAATTGGCTTGCGGAAAACTTATTTATAACAGTATCTCCACCTTCACCACAAAAAGGAAGTCTTTTGGTGTTTAAAAAGACTTGGCATATAACAACTCTTTCACTGAAGTTTTTATTTATCACAGGATAAATCAGGTAATGTGGATCACAGTGGATGATTGCAGGGGTTTAGCTCAGCTATTGTGAAAACAGCCTTGTCTCCTGTCCTTTAGGAATCTTTACTGAAATAGAAAAACACTACTTGTAACAAAACCTGCCACTGCATCCGTTCTGAGCTGTGAACGGAGGGCAGGAGGCATGGCCAGTGGCCCCGACTCGCATTCCCAGAAAGTGAGGTGGTGCAGCTCAGGCAGTTCTTCCCTCATCCGACTTCTCCTATTAACTCCAGAGTACAAAGCTCTCCTGAACCACTGCAGCTCACAGCCATCGGCATGAGTCACTCCTGGCTCCCGGCTGCATCCCTGCGCAACAATGCAAAAGGCTGAGAAGTTCAATGGGATGTCCAGCTGAGCCAGACCCCTTACAGCCAACAGCAACCTCACAAAGGCAGCAGCAGCAGCTGGACAGTCTCAGCCATAAAAGTTCACTGAATGAGAGCACGACTATGAGCTCAAAATTATATCTTTTAAAAATGCTTTTGCCTTTCCCCTAAGAGATTCACAGGCTCTATGTGCAGATATATTGCTGTTATATATATTCACACGTGTATATATGTGCATAGATATGTATGCATATATATATCATAGCAATCACACGGTCTGCTTAGGTGTGAGATAATAAAATAATTAAGTAAATTTTGCATTTGCATTTTTCAGTATCAAATGTGACTCTTACACTCCTTATTTACTGCACTTACTGAAAAGTATGATCCCGAAAGTTTCTGTACCTTTTTCAGATCACCCCCCACTGTACAAGTATCACAGAGGAAATGGATTCTAGGCTAAATTTAAGCCTAAATTGAAGACAGTAATTTGTCACCCAAAACTATTATGGCAAAAAGATTTTCCCATTGCAAATAGCCCCACTTGAGAGCCAATTTCTCACAGGTGTCACAAAACTATTCCCTTTCACACTGTTGCATGAGTACAATTACTGTTACAGAGAAATGTCCCCAATGATTTTCTTATGTTGTGTCAAAGCTTTTCACAGAATTATCTCAGTACTTCCATGCATGTAAAATGGATTTGTCTGCACATCCATTAAACATTTAGACATACCCTAGCTCCTGAACACATTTACTTCAACAGCAGTCATATTAACCTTATTCACAACAATTTAATAAACAAACATTTACAGAATCATGCTGCTCTCCTGCTATCATCCTTCATCTGAACAACATTATATCTTGAGTTTGGAAAACAAATGGTTTTCTAAATTGTTTTGCCAAAATTAACCTCTATTGTTCTTTTCTTTTATTGCTATGCAGTTCTCATTTACAACATTCCCAGCAGCATCTGGTAAAATCATTACTGATGATTTTACCAGATCAGCAACTCCTCAGGTTAATATGCATCCAATATGCATCACCTTTTTAAGTCTTTATAGCGGCTGGGCATTAGTCTGCCTTGTGGGAGGTGGTGAGCAAATGCCTTTACATTGCTTTTTAACTTTTGTTTTCTTTCTCTCTTCTTCCACTTACTAAACAATTCTGAGCTGTACTCACCCTAATCTATTGACTGGGGAAGGGAAGAATAAGAAACAGAAAAACCTGCGACCCTGAGAAAGCACTGTTCATCAACAGCCAAAACATTAGTGTGTTATCTGCATTGTTTTGACTAAAGATCTAAAAGACACCTCAATGCGAGGTGCTATACCTCCCTCCCACCCAGGCCCAGTTCAAGAATGAAAAAATAATGTGGATACATCATGTACTGAGACAAGAAAAAATACCTTCAACTCTAAACTAAAACAAGGAGGAAATGTTATGAAAATATGTTTTAAGGATGTTTGGGGGAAAATGACTGAACAAACACAAAACCCAGTGTGCTGTTCTGAGGGTAAGGCTATTAAGTGACAACTAAATCAGGTATACAAAGACAATAGTGAGCACAAAATAAAACAAAGATGAATGGCAAGGACAATCCAAGGCTAGATCAAGCAAAGTAATTAGATTACAATGAAGAGTTGACTATTAAGGAAATCTTGACTGTTAAGGGAAAAAAAAATCAAGGAATGACTCTTTATTTTCTCATAATACAAAAATGAAGTTGTGACACTGAAAACAATTAGATGTCAGGTTCAATACAAACAGAAAAGGATTTTCACACAATACAGGCACTAATCTTTGGGACCACTGCCCCACCACACAGGTGATATTTGCCAGTTTACGTGGATTCAAAGAATTCTTTCATTAAGGCAAGAAAAATCCTTCAAAAACTGTTAAGGAGAATGGCCTATCCCCAAATTTTGGAGTTCTAGCTCAGAAAATTCTCTGCTGAAATTAGGCGGGGCATGGCAATACCTCACTGCCTCACTTTTGAACAAAGCATCTATTCTCAGCCACTGTCTGAAACACAGACCATGCAGTAGTTTGTCTTCTCATCTGATGTCCTATAGGTTTAGGTCTTACTTACAGCTTAAGAAATTACCTATGCATTTATCAATTCAAATTTTGCAACTCCTCCAAGCTCATTTTCCTTGTTGAAGAAATTCCATTTCAACATGGGGCTCTTAGGTCCTGCTCCTACAAGTGTCTTCCCAGACCCTCACAGAATGTGAAGCCAATTTGTTCAGCCCAAACAGGACAAAGTGCCTTGAAGACAGAAGAGCAAAAGCTTCCAGAGGCAGGGCAGCCACTAGTAAAACAGAAACTCTGTTCTAGGACAGGAGAGTGCCAGCCCTACCCTTGCTTTCTGCCTAGAGCATTCCACCACCTCACCCAGGCCAAATCCTTTGGCTTGCATGCCACTTGTTTGGCTGCTGTCTGAGCAGGCAAGAATAATTTCTGTTACCTCACTTCTCCTCAGATTCAGTACTACTTGTTTTCACAAACAACAACAGCTCTAGGGAAATACTGGTTGGAAAGGGAAAGAATCTGAAAGAGCACAGAGTAAAGGGAAAAGGGGAGGAAAATGGAGAGAAGTTATTTACAAAAATGAAGCTGAGCACTGGCAGTGCAAGTCTAACACAGTACAGCAGAAAAAGCAGGTTATGAGATCAGTGATCAATCGACAAGGAGAGCATTTTAAGCATACACGGGAGAGGGAAGTTTGTGCCTGCAGAAGAAAAATGTTCTCTGGTATGCCAAGAATGGTACTGTTTCTTTCCATAACCAAACCAAGGCTGCAAGAGGGAATCTAATCTAAAGCGGTAAAGGAAAAAATCTGCACGGGTCACTCTCCAGAGTAGCTCAGCAGCACAAACACAGATATGGAAACTATTGACAAAGAGGAATGGCTTTCGCTCCAGGCCCTCAGGACTACTGCTCCTGCTATCAGAAACATTTTGGTTGTTGATGAGATTTCCCTGATGAGAGGGGTATTGTTAGAAATACTCCTGGAAGAAAGGATTGTTGCTGAACTGAGACCTGATTAACATGGAGGGGTAAGCCATGTAACAACATTGAAATCAATGCTGCTTACACCCCAGTCAAAATTCAGCCTAAAGTGGGTTAATTGAAAGATAAATCTTTAGTAAACATACAAGACCCAGACAAATTATGACTACCAAAAAATATGAAAGTCTAATTTTCCTCTTATGTGTAGTAGCAAATCAGTAGAATTTTAAACATCACGTGAACACTGTGTCATTAAGGGAGTTTCTACCCTGTGACAGCAGCCATGATCCACTAACAGTGATTAACTGCACTCAAGTGAGACCAGAAGCAGAAGGATTGTTTAATCAATGGCCAACAGAAGTGTGAATACCTTTCTTTGCATTTATCTATTTATCCATTTCTCTCTGCACATTCTCCTCCCAAAATAAAGCAATGGAACACATCTCAAAACGACCCAAAGGTAATTTGCTACCAACTCTAACACAGAAAATTTCAAAATCTGCTAAAAGCTCCTCTTAAAATTCTACATTCAACCACACTACATGCTGTATCTGGTTACAAATTGTTAACTACTGGAAAGTGAGAAATAAGAGTGTTTACGGGATATGACCTTCTACTTGTTACATTCCGTCTGTGCAGCCAAGTCTGTTATGAAACATCATTTAACCACTTTTGCTACTTCCTTGTTACTCTGATTTCCAGAAGGAAATCCTGCTCAAATCCAGGCAAATTTTCTTGACAGCTGTGAAACTTTAAATAGTGTAGCACAGTCTATCCTTGCTGACTTGATAGTAACTTTGAAATGAACAGCTTGAGATGTTGTGATTCAGAAGTGGAGTTAAATCAGTAATTGGGAAAGTTTCAATACATGTTCTGGTCTAAATTTGCTTTGTGATTATTTAACCTGGTCAGCATGTCTTAAGGCAAAGCCATCTCTGACTACACTACATGTCAACTCTATTTGCAATAATGTCCAGTCTCTTCTATGACAAATAACTCTCTAATTGGCACTAGGTTTTGCAAAGCCTGTTCAATTCTGAAGTTTTAAAATGCAAACTCTTTATTCATTTTAAGTGGTTTAATAAGCTCTAGTTGTCTTGGTATTTTATTTTCATTGTCAGCATCTTTCATTCTTCAGAAAACAAAAAAACACTTTCTCTTATTCTGCCACATCAATCATACAAGAAAATTTAATGACACCCTGTCAAACTGACAGAATTTAAAAAGTTATCCATGCATAAAAAGCCATAGTTTTTAGTATTCTGCCATATTCTCCTTCATATCAACCAGTACTGTACCTAGTTCTTCAATTAATCTGGCAAACTTGAAGTGACTACTTCACTTTCAAAATTACTCCCTAGTCTCATATAAAGTTAGCATGTCTAGAACTGTAACAGCAATAAAGCATCCAATCAGTTTCAAATGACACTTAATAGACTCTCTTTTCAGTGAGGTTCAACTACAGTATTTTTTAATGTAATCTAAAAAAATAGAGATTATACTTGGATTATGTATCGAACCTCTGTCATCACCTGATTTTTAATTGTTCACTATGTTGTCATGAAAAAAATCAAGTCACAGAAGAGACATCATTACCTACTTACTCTGGCAAAATTTTTACCATATTAAACCTGAAATGATACTTAAATATAATTGATCAAACCTAGTGTATTCTGCAAAAGGTATTTCATATACTGGTTTTTTGAAAATAATGTCTGGACACTGCATCTTCCAAGAGAATGTGAAAATAGTACATGGAAAATATCTACCCTGAACAATCCTGAGTGCTCACCAAAAATCCAGAAAGTTTTAAAAGCAAATTCCTCCTTCTTTTGAGCAGTTTTTTGTTACTCTGGAAATTCCTGAAATCACACAATTCCCTTCCCATATGAATACAATGTTCCTCATTGCTCGTTAACAATAATCAACATTTACAGCTCATACAGTGCCTAACACTGGGACATTAACTGCTCATTTCCACAGTCATGTTTCTATTAGTGGGCAAATTACAAAAAGAGATAAGAAAGCCATTTCAAAGCTAATTAACCAAGGCAGCATGCCAGAAAAACCAAATAATGCTACACTAAGATGCCCAAATGAGGACTTGGAATGAAATAAAAAGTTTTACTGAAACTTAATCAGTGAAGAAAATGGTTCATTACAGGAGGTCACAGAACAACACTTCTCCATATCATACACCAAACAGATCCTTCTACCCAGTAACTCATTCCCTGTGCAAGAAAACTCAAGTCCTGTGATTTCACAGAAAGTATCACGAAAAGGGTCAAATATGACATGGGGAAATTATAGAAGGAATAATATAGAAGGACAGACCATATGAGAGGAGGCAAGAGATTTATGCAAAAAAATCTGTATAATGAAAGATTTTAAAAAACCCTTCCAAAGGAACTAACAGCAACAACAAAAGCCTCCTAAACACCTTTACCCATTTGTATCAGTAACTTGGATATAATTCATACCTTCAGGAAAACAACTAACTCTGATCTTCCTGACATTTCTTATTTTCAGAATTATTTAAACTATATTTGAGCCATACTTTCAATACTCCACCCGTAACAAGTTTTGATTTATTTCAGAGTATGCCTTTATTTCTCAGAAATTATTATAAACACCAGCCTGAATGCAGAAAAGAAAGCTTCTTCTTAAATGCTGCTTTTTTTTCAGTCTTAGATTCTCTTAGTTCCTTTAGGAGAATTATCCTCAGAAATATTTCCCATTATCTATAAAAGTTTATCAGATAATTTTTGGCACACAAGTCTCCTGAAAATACACTTTGATTAAGTTGTAACTGAGCTATGTATTTTTGACAGCATAGTACCAACATGCAACATTTCTCTGGAAGCTTTATATAGTCCCCTGAAGATTCTTTTTCATTTTTTCTACTTTTCTCAATTACTCATTACATTTTGTGACATCCTTTTTCAGACAGGCAAGGCAGACATTAAAAAAAGCTTTGATGACACACACATAAGTACATAGTACATTTGGAGTTAAAAAACAGGCTTATCTTCCAGCGCACTCCATTAAGCATAATGTAGGAACCCACACTCAATTTCTCCTACATAGCAGATTACTTTACATCTAAGAATTGATGGTTGAAAATAAAATCATTACGTGACAGAAGCCAACAGCAAAGTGTGTTCAATGCTAGAACAGAAGCTAAATGGATACAATTGATAAGTATCTACATATCTCAATATAAATATGTGTTTATTCTCAGGAGAGGAAAAAGGGGTACATCCACAGCTGCTCGCTGAATTGTAGGACTGTGCCTGAAAATTGTGATTATTTTTAATGGAGATGGTATCATACAAAGATTATGGTATCTTTTGTTCTTTTTTTGATTCACCATTGGTTGTCATCATTAATGATCTCAATCAACCTCCATTTCAATGATACACTCAAGGGCAGGACTGCCATTGAGAGAAAAATAATCAGGCAGAAGGACTGGGCCAGCAGTAAGTTCATTAAATTAAACAAGGACAAATGCAATCTCTGGCAGATAAGATGAACTAAACTCACAATAGGCCATACTAGGGACTGACTTACTTGGCAACCATTGTTGAAAAGGGACCGGTAAAAAGAAGAAAAAGCTAGAAAGGTGCCCACAGTGCACAATGGCAGCAATAAGGACTAAAGGTATCCTGAATCCAGATGGCAGATAGGTGAATACTCCCACTTTGTGCTCTTTAGACCACTCCTTGGAAGTGTATGTTCAGTTTTGGGCCTCACAGCACTGGAACAATATTTGAATCATAATGTCTGGAGTCATACAGTCATAGAATGGTTTGGGTTGGAAAGGATTTTAAAGATCATTTAGCTCCAAACCCCCTGCCATGAGCAGGAAACCTTGCACTAGACCCTGTTACTTTGAGACCCATCCAGCCTGGTTTTGAACACCTCCAGGGATGGGGAGTCTCTGGGCAATCTGTGCCAGTGCCTCACCACCCTCATAGTGAAGAATTTCTTCCTAATATATAATCTAAACCTACCTTCCTTCATGTTAAGGCCACTCCACCTTGTCCTGTCATCAAGGAACCTAAACAAGTTTCTCCAAGAGCCAACTAGATAAACAGGGTGCTGAGCACTTGAGGAAAAGCTGTGATTACTTGTTCATATGCAACTTTAGAGAACCTCATGCAGCCTGCCAGTAGCCATGAAGAGGTTAGCATGAAGATACAGCCTTGCTCCCTGCTGAGATGCATGGAGGGCACAAGAGAACAAAAGTCAAAACAGAGGAAGTTCCAGCCAGACATGTGGAACAACCTTTTCCCACTGAGGACAGCCAAGCAACAGATGGGGTTCCCCAGAGATGCTCCATGAAACAGAACCTGTCAGAATTTAGTCAAGTCTCCCGCAATTACTGGCTCAGTATTAAAACAACCCTGTACTAAAAAACTACCCTGTACTAAAAACCTACTCATCTCTTCATTGTTTAAATAAGTATTCAAGACCCTGAATGGCACTGAAGGGTTGAAAAAGAGAATTGTTTGCTGTGTTTTCTGTTTTGTTTGGAAGTATGGGATAAGCAGAAACCACATTCAGCCTCACCTCAGTCTGGATTCACATCAGCTTCTTCTGCAGAACACAATGTATTTTATCATCATGAGTGGCTGAGCTGAAAATGAGAAACATTTTTGATAGTTGTATTTGCATAAATGAATTTTATTAAACATCCCCAATAGTTATTAACTAGTTCCACTGTGCATTATTTGTAAAATGATTAAAAATTATTTTTGTTTAAATTTTTTTCTTACCGAAAGAGTCAGCTTCTACTCAGGAAAGCCAGAACAAAAGGAGAGGAAAGAACAGAATACTTCCCAGAGAGAAATGGTTTTAGATCACTAGATTACTGGAAAGGAACATAAACTGATTTTAAGGTCTATATATATGACTGCATTAGGGTTATTTTACTAAAGACTATGATCTCAAAACGGGAGATAAGAGGCTGAGTAAAACAATCTAGAATAAGACCTGTCATTGAGACAAAACCACTATAATATCTATACAAAAGCAGCCACATACAAGCAGTATGCAATTTGAGGAAACCATTTCTCTCACTGACCTCTCCACTTTCTTATTGAGTATAGTGATTATAGAATAGCAAAAGAAAAGATGAATAGACAAGCAGGGGAAAAAAAGTAGCATGTGACACATTTGTCCTAAGGGGGAATAAAGAAAAACCAGAAAAATTCTTAGACTGTTAAATTGAATGGAAATCTTACTGCACTTGCTCTGCACTCTATATTTGAATTCACCCTTGATCAACAGCAGCAAAATCACAAGAGCTGGGAAAATAAAAGTTTCTTTCAGTATTTCCTGTTCTTCTAGTTGACTATCATCAGGGCTAATGGGTAGATTACTATCAAAAGAAATAAAAATTATCAAATCCACTATCAAGAAATAAAAAATCTGCTGAAAATCATTGCATAGAGTTACAATGAGTTAAGGCAATATATATGTGTGAGTACGCTGAGCAGTTAAACACAAAAAAACAGACAAAAAACCTACCACCACCAAAACAAAAAACCCCATCAATATGTAGATAACATCATATTCTATTATCAATCCAAGATTTTGCACTTGAAAAATGATTAAAAAATAAACAAGAAATATATTTATTTTTATTTCCTTAAACGCAGCCAGTTTCCCCATGTGCAGCAGCAGTTGTTTATATTACTTTGGTCCAGAAAGCTTTCCTCAGAATGACAATTTCTTAAGTTTCAGTGTTAGACTTCTCTACCAGTTTTGGCAGTGGTTTTTTTTAGCAGTTGTAAGCAGAATAAAGAGTAGAATTACACTCTAGCTTTTGCACACATGTTTGTAATTTTCAGTAATAATAATGAAAGGTCAAATATCCTATAACAGATCAGAGCTTGGACCACATAACAAAAATAAATAAACATGCTTACTTTTGAAACATGGAATTAGCATCTACGAAGATAAACAAGCATAGGTTTATGAAGGGCAGGTCCTACTTGACTATCCTGATCTTCTTCTACAACAAGGTGACCAGCTGAATGGATCAGGAAAATGCTATGAATATTATCTGCCTGGACTCTAGTAAAGCTTTTGGCACCATCTCCCACGGCATTCTCCTGGAGAAACTGGCTGCTTATGGCTTGAACAGATGTGGTGCCACTGGGTGAAAAACTGTCTGGACATCTGGACCCTGGTAGTGGTGATGAATGGAATTACATCCAGCTGGTGGCTGGGAGTTCCCCAGAGTCCAGTGTTGGGACCAGTCCTGTTGATAATGTAGATGCCACTGAGTTGGGTGGGAGTGTTGATCTGCTGGAGGGCAGGAAGGCTCTACAGAGGGATCAGAACAGGGTGGATCCATGGGATGAGGACAAAGGTTCAACAAGGCCAAGTGCACAGTCCTGCCCTTGGGTCACAACAATCCCTTCAGCTCTACAGGCTGAGGAAAAAGTGTCTGGAAAACTGCCTGCTGGAAAAGGACCTGGGGATGCTGGTCAACATCAGCTGAACATGAGGCAGCGTGTGGCCAGGTGGCCAAGAAGGCCAAGGGCATGCTGGCCTGTGTCAGCAACAGCGGGGCAGCAGGAGCAGGGCAGTGAACGTCACCCTGTGCTGGCAGCGCTGCGGCCACAGCTGGAGTGCTGTGTCCAGTTGTGGGCTCCTCAATTCAGGAAGGACACTGAGGGGCTGGAGGGTGCCCAGAGGAGGGAACAAAGCTGGAGAAAAGGCTGGAGAACAAGTCGTTTGAGGAGCAGCTGAGGGAATGGGCAAACCGGCTCAGTCTGGAGAAAAGGAGGCTCAGGGAGCCCTTCTCACACTCGACAACTCCCTTCTCACTCCACCTGAGGAGGGTGCAGCCAGGTGGAGGTCAGGCTCTACTCCAGGGAACAAGGGACAGGTTGACAGGAAATGGTCTCAGTGGGAGGTTTAGGTTGGAAATTAGGAAAACTTTCTACACCAAAATGGTTGTCAAGCATTGGAACAAGTTGCCCGGAGAAGTGGTAGAGTCACCATCTCTGCAGGCATTTAAAAGATGTGTAGATTACATGGGCACATGGTTAAATGGTGGACATGGCACTGCTGGGTTAATGGCACTGCTGG
>VZRH01003556.1:294126-326941 GCA_013397555.1 Urocynchramus pylzowi
CGATCTTGGAGTGCTGTGTCCAGTTGTGGGCTCCTCAATTCAGGAAGGACACTGAGGGGCTGGAGGGTGCCCAGAGGAGGGAACAAAGCTGGAGAAAAGGCTGGAGAACAAGTCGTTTGAGGAGCAGCTGAGGGAATGGGCAAACCGGCTCAGTCTGGAGAAAAGGAGGCTCAGGGAGCCCTTCTCACACTCGACAACTCCCTTCTCACTCCACCTGAGGAGGGTGCAGCCAGGTGGAGGTCAGGCTCTACTCCAGGGAACAAGGGACAGGTTGACAGGAAATGGTCTCAGTGGGAGGTTTAGGTTGGAAATTAGGAAAACTTTCTACACCAAAATGGTTGTCAAGCATTGGAACAAGTTGCCCGGAGAAGTGGTAGAGTCACCATCTCTGCAGGCATTTAAAAGATGTGTAGATTACATGGGCACATGGTTAAATGGTGGACATGGCACTGCTGGGTTAATGGCACTGCTGGGTTAATGATTGGACTCAGTTCTTAAAGGTTTGTTTCCAACCTAAATGATTCTATGAAATCAATGACATGCACAAATGATCATCACATTATCACTAAATCTAATTTTAACTGTGTTAAACACTCAAAGTCAAACATTCTTCCTCTCTTCAAAACTCGTTTTATAATACAAAACAAAGTATTCAAATGCTAAAATGGGAAAACTTGTACAATTGTATTGGTTAATTCAAGAAGCCCTAGGACTATTTGCTCCTTAAAACAATGAAAACATGTAAAAAATGGTTTTCAGCCTCTGTCCTCAACAAAATAATGAAGGATACATAGTTTTGATTCACAAAAGTAATGCCTCGGTTATCATCCACTGTTCTACCCCTTAAACAAACAGCTCTTCAAACCAACATTAACCAGTAATGAATTAAAAAATTAAGAGTTTTGTACTTTCACCAAATGGAAAATGAAACCTACCAGTAGGTGTACGCTTCCCAAACAATGGAATCTTTAGCACTTCCCATGGGAGGTCAGTATATAAGTCTTCTGAATTTTGGTGAAAATTCAGCTGCTATGTAGTTCTGCTGGACAAACATTAAGTTCTAGACTTCTAACTGGTTTTGCAAATTTCTTTTTTTCACCCTTAATATGGTTCATTTATATGGTTTTTCAGACAGGTTCCTGTACCTAATACCTTATAACAATAAATGAGTGGAAAACCAAGTACTATTCAGTTGCAGTAACTTCTACCACTCATTATTTTTTTGTATTTCAGTGAGATTTCCCACCTTTCATAAATGCTCGTGGTCCTGTTTTTCTTCATCAGCCTGTTGGTTCATCTTTACAATAACATTAATTAATTTGTATAAACCCCTAAGTCATAGCAAAAGGACAATGGTGGCCTTTTCTTCTCACAGTGAAGGCACAAAAGTTGAAATTATTTCTTCCAACTCTTACACAGAGTTCTCTTTCACAAGGCAAGTGCTCTTTTTTTTCTCTATTTGTTTGTGGCTGTGTACATCTTTACATCTGGATGCTGTTGGAGAGGGCTTTAATAGTCTTGCAGTAAGAAGATGAGAGAAAGCATTAAATCAGAAGTCTTTTTTATGAAGAGCACTTAACTCCTGAATTACAGCCAGTGCAATTTCACAGTAGGAAAATTGTTCCACTGTATAGGCCAGAGATTATCTCATCTTTTGCTATATATTCTGTATACTTGAGTTTTCTTTTTTTTTAAATAACTTCCAGTGACTGTGGCACTGCTGTTGTACATATGAATTCTTTTGCAAAAGAAGCCCTCTCGGATAAACAAAAAATTGATAGTGATATGGGGAGAAGACAGCAGACACAATGAAGAACACAGTATTAGGAAACAGAAGAAACAGTGAATAAGCCAATTACTATCCTGTTCAAGGCTTGTCTAGCCAGGAAAGCTATATAGCATGAGAGAAATGTTTTAAAGGCTCTAGTTACCAAGTATAATTTATTTGGTCTTAGTTTGCATTTATGCAGAAATTTGGCTTGTTTTTCCTTTTTTAGGTCACTTGAAATTTCTTACAAAGCAGTACACCTCACAACCAGAAAAGGGTACGTTTCAAGTCAAAGGAGAGTCTCACCTAGGCAATTCTACCAGCCTAATTACAGCTGTTTAAATACAGCAGTGTACTGGCTAACAACACAACTGCATAACATCCCTGTGTAGACAAGCCATCACTGTTTTCTCACATGTAATACAGGAATAACACCACTTTCTTTAATCACAAAGGTGTTTATTAATTACAGCACTCTAGATAATCAAACACATCTATTTTTTTTTTTTTTTCCCCCAGATAGCACTGTTTTCTTCAGTTTCTCCCCCTCCCAAAATTCCAGTAGCAGCCCCAGATTATGGCAGCTCTCCATTCAGCTAAGGGTGATGTGTCTTGTATGGAAATATTGTTGCTCTCCTAAGTCATCTGCAAGGATCATTAAAACAAAGTGACTTGGCACTAAAGGAACCCAAATTGCTGTTGCTGCAACTGGAAGATTCCCAACTTCAGACACCACAGGCACACTAAAGTCTGGCTGGCACACAGTGGGTAACCAGTAACTAATTAACACACCACACACAGAGGAGACTATGGAAAAACAAGACTGCTGTAGTTATTTTTTAAATGAGCAGGCCGCGGCCAGCAAAGCTCTGAGGTAAATACATTTGACATAGGCTTCAAAAATAGACTGTTAAAGAATTAAATACAGCAAACACATGCTGTATTACTTTACCTCTTTGCTTGCAGTCTGAAGCATGGTATCAAAGGAATCTATGTTTAAAACTATGAAGAAACTTGGACCACAGTAAGGATGTCCACCTCAGATGCGAAATGGTATCATTTTGAACCATCTCTGGCTCAAATAGTTAAAATACCCTTCATGTAGACAAGCAAAGAAAACAGACTTGGGAGGACCAAGGGAAGCCTGAAAGAGTTGAGAGGACTATTTCTTCTGCTAATTGTTAGGATAGGCTGTTTTCTGAAGAAATACAAGAAATACAATCAATGCAAGGAGCGAAGCTGACCTAATTTACTGTTTTTCACCATTTTATTAGACACATACATTAAAAGTATGTGTCTAATACACTTTTAAAAAAAGTGTATTTAAGAAGTGTAATAAAAAAAGTGTAATTAAAAGTGTATTTAGCATTTTAACTTCAAGTGTTTCAGGCCACTAAATTAGCACCCTGGCTACTTATAATTTAGTAGCTATTAATTGCTATATGGAAAAAGCTAGAGCACATATCAACAGCTTTCCTGTTTGTTTTTATGAGGAAGTTAACATTGGACTCCACTAGTACCTCTCTGACATGTCACAAGAAAACTGGGGATTCTTCTAAACTGAAAAGAAAAGGTGAAGAAAGCTCATTTCAGACAGGATTACAGTCTTGCAGAGATTTGGAGATACACATCCTTGAATATGCCTCTTGAAATATAATTTGGAACTTTCAAAAGAGTCTAACAATTTTCCTTTCAAAACACTCATCTGTAAAGGAATACCACCCTTATTTCAAATTACAATAGGCAGTACTATAGCATCTAGAGACTCCTGTCTAGAAGGGCCCTCTTAGTGCTTCTTGGCATTTGAAGCACTAAGGTATTTTTACATTTGAGGAACAGGTGTTTAAAGGATATCTAATTTCTTTCACAGGCTAAGTACCCAAAAGTCATAGCAACAAATCAGCTCACAGATGTGAGGTTTGGGACTTCAGTGAGGAGCAGGAGATGAGCCATAATCAGGATGTGTGGGTGCATCATTTTTAACAGAAATCCTCAAGAGTAGGGCAGGAGAACTACACATAGTAAATAAATATAACTAAATAAGTATAACTCTTGTTCAAGACCAAATAGAGGGTCATATATAAAAACAGTCAATGGAACTATATAATCTGTAGATAAGGCACTATAGTTTTGTCGGCATAGGTTCTTTTGTAGGCACACTTGTAATGGGGATGCCTTTTCCCCACTTTTGCTATGTTTTTGTTCCATAAACATGAAGTACATTCTCATTCACCACTGTGCTGGACTCCTAGTTAGGCTATGTACTGAAGAGATTGAACTCTATGAGGATAAATAAAATACTATATGTCTCTCCCACTCTTTGCTGCTCCATCAGCTGCAGGCCCAAGCACAGTATTAACAATTAAACCAATGTAGACCATGACAGTGTGTTCATCTATGCTGCAGTCTCACGTCTTTCTCTCCTACCTCCAATTACAAATTATTTTCCTTTAGAAGTGCTATAGCTGTTACTGCTGCCCTTGGTGGATATCAAATCACAGCCACAGATAACACAAGTAACCTCGTTACCTGCAGGTGCAGGTTGGGATCCCATTGATCCAGTTTGAGGGGCCCTGGCTGAAGGTCAGACGTACCTGATTACATCAATCTAAGCCTGAGGTGGAAGATAAAGTATTTGAAATTCAGCTCTACAAATTCTGCATAACCTTGGGCTCAGTGTCATATATAAAGGACTACATTTCCTTTCCATCTGTCCTGCTCTTCCTTTATTCCTTTAGGTTTTGATTGAACCTTATACAGTGCCTGCTTACTTAAGCAACAGATTTTTAAAAAACCCAGAAATCAATAAAAAAACCCAGCTTTCTTGTAAGGTTCAGGTGATCACAGACAGGAGTTCATGGTGTTTTCTCATGTATCTACTTTGCATATTCACTGGCATATTACTAGCAGGAAAAATACAAAGAGCAACAAATAAAAAACCCCAGAGGACACCCTGCACTTTAATGCAATGAGTAGTTTTAATTTTCAGTCAACACTACTGCTTTTAACCCTTACTTTTTAAAATAAAGTTTGTCTAAAAAAAAGCCAAAAATCACATCTGGATATTTCACATAAACATAAGCATAAAAAGTAAGTATCTTCAGAAAATACCAACTGTAAAAAATATGGTGTCCATTAAAAAAGAGGGAATTCAGAAACAGAAATTAAACAATTTAATTAAAGCTATTTAGAAAACCAATGGTAATGCTGTGGTGAGAACTAGACCATGGCATCTCACTGGCAGCAGTGTTTAACTTCAGAGCAGCAAAAATTAGCAGAGCAGGAATAACTTTGTAATTGATGCATTATAGCTAAAGTTCACTATTTGCAAAATAGGCAATTCCTCAGGGTTTACTTGAGAATGAAATGTATTCATAGTTGTAAAACCAGATTTTATGATGAATAAACTATACAATATTATTTTTACTTTGATAAAATAGTTCCGTTCTAAGCCTTAACAAGTCATTTTAGAGATATATATGTACTACATTAACTATCTCCCAAGCCACACAGCAGTTCCTAATACTTGTTTTAAAATTAAAAAGCCAGATGGATCAGTTGACATAGTTATTGTTATCATGTGGCACTGCTGCAGTTTTGGTTTTCTTGCTATGTTAACTCATTGACAGAGGAAAATTAAGATGTGGGCCTTGTGTGTGCTGCATTGGCAATCCCAGAACTTAGTATCAACTTAGGGCACCAACTCTTGAAGTATACACTCTCTTAGTGATCTTTTAAATTAAATTTGTATTTCAGTAAATGAGACAGCTGGAAATTGGCGTTCAGTATTACTTCACAGTAAATGGAAATGCTGAGAAGTTAATTTAAAGAAGAAATGTCCCAGAGAAGCATCCAAAACTATGTGACCTTAGAATGTTTTTTACTGGAAAGGATGCTCCATCTGTACAAGCATAGACATTCCAGTGAGGATACTTCCAAGGCAAATGGACACCTTCTTATGATTTCACAGTCTTCATGATGAGCTTGTGGCAAAACACATAATGGAAAAATGGTTGCTGCAATATTTTTTTTTTCCACATCTGGCTTTTGGTTTGTGGTTTGAGTTGCTTGTATTTTTTCTTTTTTTTTTGGCAAAAAAGCAAGCCATAGAATAATGTTAATAGAACAGGTTGACTTACTCAGAAGACATTCTCAAAGTAATGTACCCATGCAATGGGCTACTAACCTTCCTGCTACCTTTGTAAAGAGAAAATATTACAGAATCACAGAATAAGGCGAGTTGGAACAACTCTGAAAAGAGTTAAGTTATTCATGCCATTAACTTCTAAACCTCAGGATTCTGCAGTAGAAAGGGATTAGTTCAGTGCTATAAGCACCCTGCTTCTGACTGGGGGATGTTCTAGCCACATCAGAGCAGTCTGAAAAAAGTCCACTGCAGTCTAGAAGAAACGATTTTCAGAAATGCTGCATACTTCCACAGAGAATGTCTGGACTGCAAAGAGTAAGTAAATAGAAGTTACAGACTCAACATTTTCTATTGGAATAAAATGTACATAAACTGTTGTTTAAAACCAACCAACCAATATCATTATTTATTAAATATTGTTGTAATAAAGTTACATTTATTTAAAGCAGATTGTTTTACACATTTTAGAAAATATTTCTCTATAATAATTTTGCAAGTTCTACTCTCTCTATTTTACCTAACAATGTTCCTTTTTGTTTATTTTAATAGATCTGAGACATTTTTGGTGGCAAGAGTAGACTGACATAAGAAAATATCTGTAAGTTAACACAAAGGCAAAAAGTCCACCTAGGTGAAACACCCAGCAGATGAGTTTGAGGACTTTCATCTGGAATGTGACTTGCTTGCATTAAAGTACTAAGTACATTTGGAATCATAACACTTTGAGTTAATACTTAATTCTTCAGAGAAAGATGTGAAGAGGGTTATACTTTACAGAGCACTACCCAGCCTGATGTGCAGTCTCATTCACAGACTCTCTGCCAGGTATTGCAAGGGCGTGGCAGTGAAGGGCATTATAAAATAGTAAAAGCACTGGGAATACTCTACTGCTCTTTCTTCTGCTACCAGCAAGAGGATGGCTGGAAAAAATAACAGTGCAAGCCAATGCCAGACATTTCTATTCTGATTTGAGGAAACTGTGACAAAAAAATACATTCCAGGTGATATGAGATGGATTGTAAAACAATAACAAAAGTTTGGGAATGCCAAGCATTATAGAAGCCATGCTGGTCCCTATTGTATCACTTCATAATAAGCACACCGAGTTTGTGTTGTTAAGGCATTTTGCGTAACACTCCCTCAGGCATCTATTTCACTCTCCAGTTAAGGAAGGTTTTCTGTCCTCATGTCCCTGTCCTGCTGGGCATGCCAATATGTATAAAAAGAGAGAGATAAAATGCTCTTAGTTATTTACTACTTTGGCAGTCTGCTTGTGATTGGTTTCCTCAAATATATTATCAAGTTTCCATCATATCCTTGACCAGGTGACCAGAGGTACTGTAAACCTAAAACTTCAAAGAGCAAAGGAGATTTGCATTTGGCACAGCCTAAGCTTTCACAGAATACACAATCTCTCCAACAATACTTCCATAAAATCTAGCACATTTTACACAAAAAAAGAAAAGGGCAGGGAAAGGCGAGGGGAAGGCAAGGGGAGGGAGGGATTTTGTTGCAGAATCTGATTTATGCTGCTTTGAAGGGATTTTTCGTGTGATATTAACGTATTTTTCTGCACTGTCAAGTACAGTTGGACCATAACTTTGCCTTCTTCATTCAGGTAGAGAAAATGAATGGGATTTCCCCACCAGGTCTACACTTCAGGAGTTTTGGTAGCACATCTACCTTAGCCAACAGAAGAAAGAAGGCATGTTTTTAGTTATCCTAACTAAGTTGTGACAACCACCTTGGACATCACTGTAGCCAAAATAGCAAGAAGTCATAGAGTAATTAACTAAAAATACCACATCCTTACAGGTCTCAGATTAGTCTACTAGTGAAATAAATGTGATATATAAATGTGACAACTTCACATTACCTATTACAACTTTAAGTGCATTAAAATAAATTTATAGCATTTTGTCTCACCAAGATTTGAAAAACCTTGAGAGCAAAGAGAGAACAAAGTATTTTATTTATGTGTCAACATTAAAGTCTGTGGAATGGCTTGTGGAGCCTCAAAGTCACCAAGTATGACCAGCAAAAAACTGTATGGGATGACTCCTCTGATTTTGGAGAAAGTTTAGTTGCTGTATCTCTGTCAAAATCATTGTCATACCACTGACTATGGGAAAATCATTGTTAAAACAGCTGAGCAAATAGGCTCTTAGAAGAAGAAAGCAATGGACACTTTTCCAGTCACAAGTTCACAGCCAGCAATACCAATACAATACACTTTTACTAGAAATACTCAAGATCAAAACAAGAATTAAACAACACTGGACAGTACTGCTTAATGTCTTATATAAAGTATTTACAAATATACTTAGAGATACAGAAACCCATGTAAATATTCAAAATCTATTTCTTGAACAAAACCAAAGATTGTCTCTGTAATTAAAAAAAAAATAGGGAAATAGTAAGCTGAACACAGGTATTGGAGGATACATATTGTTCTGGGAAGAAGGGCAGAAAGCAGAGGAGAGCAGAATTAGGCACTGTAAAAAATCTGCCAGGCTGTAAGAAGGGAGAGCACAGAGGAAAGAGAACGTGAGGATCATTTCAGAAAGAACACAACTGTCAGGTTCAGCTGGGCGTTTAAGACAGACTAGCCAGGCTGCATTTCAGACAGATATCCTACCTGGATTGTCCACAGTGCACTAAAAAGGAGGAGAGTAGTCCTGGTGAAGAGGGATTTAAAAGGAAAGAAGCTGGGCTTTAGACAGAGTCACAGCAGAGGCATCTGTTGGAACAGCAGCTGCCCACAGAGGTGGTGCAGACAGCTGGCAAGCAGCAGCCTCTCAGACAGCTGCAGCAAGACAGGTAGGAGCTGTCCTCTCAAGATCCTTCACGCAGTACATGTGAAACTGAAATTTTGGCTAACTAGTGAATGAAGTAGGTTATAATAAAAGAATTGACAGTCAAAATGCTGAGAAGGTTCAAAAATTCCTTAAATTTTAAAATAATAATAATAACAACAATAACAACGACAACAAGGTGACAACACCAGATCTATCAAGATTAATTATTGCTTGGGAAAAATGCTCAATTAACTCAATGTATTTTACGTTTTGCATATTTTAGAAACCTTATTTTATACCATAATTTTCTTACTGACTGCTGGAAAGAAAAACACCTTGAAGAAATCAAAAAGCAGAGTGGCCATGAAATCACACTGCTGGCAAGGGAATTGACTCTTAGACTCTTTAGATGGACTCCTCTCAAATAATGATAGAAAAAAAATTTAAAAGTATAAAGCTCCAGCAATTAAAAAAAGTTTACTTCAAATATGTACCATAAACCCAAACTCCCTTGATGATTAATTGCATTGCATAATAGTGGCTCGTAAGAGATACAGTCAATAAGACCAAAAAGACGTGGTTTGTGCAAACTATGATTCCTCATGACTTGCACAGACTCTGACCCCTTGACAGCCATTCTGATTATACCAGGGTAGTTTTTATGAAATGAGCATGACATGCTTGTTTTATTTCATCCACAGTTTTCATCTCCATCAAGACCAATCACTGAATGTTAAAGAATAATTTATTCTTATGTCAAGCCCTTTTGTTATTCTTTGCAGATGAGTCATCAGAGAGAGTAGCTCTCTTAAATCTTTGCTTTATTAAGATAGTGAACTTGCTATAGTCAAGAAAGCATGATGTAATACGAGGCACAGATAAAACCTGGACAAAATTCAATGCAAAATAAATTCTTAATTGATTTGAGATTAAACAGGTATTAATATAACAGACCTTTTGAGAGAAACAAGTGCCAAGGAGAGATGTTAGATCATGTACTCTGGAGTTAAAGACTGTCATCCCAAGAACCTCAGCTGAAGCTACAAAAGTACATTATTATCAAACAATGTATTTCGAACCAGAGAGAAATATGGAAACATGGGGTTTATAGAAGAGCTAATTCTTTAAATAGAAAAATCTAAAATCTGCTAAAATCTATGGTAAGAGTGAAAACTCTCCTGTACAGCCACCTGCTTTAAAGACGTGACACAAATGGATGCATTGATAGGTAACTATAAATTTGCATATTCTGTGTTGTTAGCTACATATTATAACAAAGATAAGATGTAATTATTGCCATTCCTCTTGCTCTGTTGGTACCTATGGTGTTTTCAGGAGATGCCAGACAGAACACTGTTTTGGACACTGGGCAGTCTAGATACTCAGTAACAGCTAAATCAGTTCCATGAATCATAGAAAAAAAGGTTTTCAAAATATCAGACAGCTGCACAAGTAATAGTTTCAGATTATTATTATTTCTATCACAATAAAATATTAATTTAATAGGTCAAGTGGTCAATCTTCAGTTAGGACTAAGAACTAATCAGGATGATTAGAAAGCAAAGAGAAGCCTCTCACTGTGTCTATTTTCGTGGTGGCTCTAAGACTCTCAGATATGTTCTCTAGCACGCTTAGACTAAAATCAGCTTTTTGATATAAAGAAACAGACCTTGAGATTGTCAGGTTTTAGATTATATATATAATTCAAGTAATCCCTTGGGAAAACAATATCCTTTTCTCTGGAACATAGCCAGAGAAAACAGGACTTTCAGGAATAGGAAAACATGAAGAAAAACATGGGGAAAAAGTATTTAATGTCACACTGTTAGTAAAGAAAAATATATTGCCACAACAGCATCAGAAAAACTGCATGTCATTGATCAAAACATCTCTGTTTCTCATATGTTCAAAACTGGAGCCAGGAGGAAAGGGAGGAGGGAGAAATATTTTAACGACTCTGATAAAGCTCTAAAATGGAGCATCCCAAGAGCCAAGAATGATAGCACAGCAGTCCCTTTGACTGTCGAGACTTCAACAGGGGGAGGACAAAGCTAGAATATTACTGACCAACAGTTTATAAGAAACTAATGGACAGATTTTAGAGATTCCAACCAAGTGTGCAAAGAAGGACAAAATTAAATCCAGATCCTTACAGAGCAGAATGTGTCGGCCTCGTTTCCCAAAACATGATTCTGCAAATAATTTAGCTTAAGAAAAAAAAGTTTTAAACAATGTCTGTTTCTTTCCATCAGCAAATACTTTGCCTACAGATTATCTTCTTCTAACTTAAATGAAAAACAGCCGTCTTTTTCCCAATACCACTTATATTTTAAAGGGGTGTGTAATATATAGTAGATACACAGCATTTCGTGTTTTCAGAACACTGAAATCACTCACTGTTGCTCAGAACAACTCTGTAAATAAATAAAAAGACACAAAAAAGAGTAATATCTTTACTCTTCTTAAATTAAGTATGGGAAGGGAGGGATCACCAAGTTTCCTCTTGCCCTGGGACAAATATACTACATGCACTTACTACTCTTCCTTTTAAAACAATTAGCCATTTGGAACCTCCGCTGCCTCTAATGGTTTTCTGCCTCACCTCAACTGGAATTCATGCCAAGAATCTTACATGTTAAAAAAGCCTGAGTACTCCAGCAGTAATTCTCAAAAGCTGCATGCCAAACAACAACTGACTATACTGGAGCTTTAGAAGGCTCCAGGATACTAAATTCCCATGTGTTTTTGCTCATGTTCTGCAGCTACCCCAGCAGAAAGTTCTGTAATAGATCATCTACACTGCCGTTTGTGACCCAACAGGAAAGCACTTTTACTTGTGTTTGGTTCAGCACACTGATTTTCCTTTTCCTAAAGGAATTTAATTATTTTTTATACTGTGTAAGGAATCTACCAATCACCAATCAGTTCACAAGCTTTAATGTAGTGGAAAATCAAACAGCTTTTAATTTTTTTTTTTCCCCATTATAAACATGTATTTTCTGGAAGAGTTAAAAATACCTTTTATGTATTAAAAATATGTTCCAACACATACAAAAAATTTTCAACAGAATCACAAGACACGAGTTTTCATTCAGCCACAAAACACTTGGAAAATGCTACCCTCAAATCTGCACTGAGCTTTTTAATAAAAGTAGAAATCGATTTCATACTGGTAGCTTCAACTTCCATATAAAAACTCACTAAGAACATGGGTAGGCCTATGTCAGTAAACATTGATCATTTGCTAGATTAGTTAAATCCTCAAATGTTAGTTTGTCCAACTAACACAAAATTATGTGATCTTCATTAGTCTACTGCTTAGACAATCAAGATTTTTTGGCAACAAGTATTTATCAAGCAACAACATCAAAGAACTCCTTTTTTTCATGTCACCCAGTCTTAGATAGAAGTATTTAACTAAAATTAAACAGAACCCTCTCAGCAGTGCTGCAAAACTGCAACTTACAGGTAGTTTAGGACTGCACTATTTTCTTTTTAATCACTTTGACAAAAAGACAGAGTCACAAAAAAAAAAAGTGAACAAAAAAATGGTATTATTTTTGTGTCCACAGATTTTTAAATGGGTACATTTCAATTATAATTTGAAAATACTGTCAGGCTTGCAAAAAAATATTTCTGGGAACATGACCTAGGAAAGAACTGTACTTTCTGTCCTTTGCAGTATCTTTTTACTTCAGTGTTCATTTTAGTTCAGCACAATGACAAGCAATGTTTTTGTGGGGCTTAAAAAAATTAAAGAAGATTTAAATTTATATAGAAAAATTATTATAGTGCAAAGAGTTTATAATCACAATCAATGTATTTGGCATATAACTATGAATTGCATACCACTTAATAGGATGTTGCCAGGTATTTATCTTTCTGCATATAAAATTTTATTCAGAAAATGCAACAGCACTGACAGCAAAACATGGGTTAACATCATGAGACACTGTAGCAATGCTGAAATGTCCATGCATTCCCTCTGGTCACAAAGGTCTCAGTTTATCTAGATCAATTTTTTTTTCATAATTTCTGTTAAAATGCCACAGACAAGTTAGTAAACCAGCAGATGGAACAGAACTAAGTTAAACTTCAAAGCCATTTATTCTCTTTTAGGGAAAGAAGATCATCAAATCATTCAGTAATGTTTTCTTCTCTGCTGAAACATTTTGTTTTCCCTTTTAGGCTGCCATAAGACTCTGGCTTTAGGCGAGAAGAAGAAGAAGAAACAGTAGTGGCACTGTGGAACTTCTAGGCATATGACATTTGCAAATTACTATTACTATAGCTCAGAACAACCAGAACTAACTACATTCAGACAGCTTACAAATGCCATTGCAGAAAGAAAGTTACTGAAGAGGAGGACATTTCAAGAGACTGCATGAGGGCTGTCAGGGAAAAGTTAAATGTACCCTCATAAGATCTATTATTGTTTATGGCCAGTAGTCATCAAACCTAAACTCTGAGGAGACAGCTATTTGCAAAATAGTAACGTGACACACAGGAATTTCAGTAAAACTCAGCCTGGCCATCCTAACTTTTGAGTTCTTCAGGAAAACCCCTCTCACAATGTCAGTTTGTGAAGGAAGCTTGACTTTATACAAAGTATTTGACAACAAAAAAGTACAATTCCTAAGACAAAAAACTCAAACTGTAAATCTTACTTTCATCATTAGCCTTTTAAATACTTTGTAATCCTCAGGAACTCTGTATCTATGGGTATACAACAGGAGTGGGTTTTTGTCAAAATAGTTTGGCTGGACCAACACCTCCTGGGATCAGCTTCCCCTTGCCCTTGTGCCAGTCTTCAGTGCTGTTGCTCATTGTGTTCCATTACTGTACCGGTTTAATTGCAACAGTTCATTTGCTGCAACATCACGCTAATTAATCACGTGGCCGAAGCTTGCCTTTGTGCCAAGAGAACCAAGCCCTTTCTCCAAACACTTACAGCCTCACACAGTCAGTCCTGCCAGAGGAGGGATTCCTTCTTCCTTGACTGAAGAATATCAGTGAGAACTCTGGAGGACCCTGCACAGTCTTGAAGTGTAACATAAATAAAAGGACAGAGACAGGGAAGAGGTAGACTGGCACATGTGAAAGGCAAAGGGATCAAGAGCAGCAACAATAAATAAGCAACTGCAAGAGAGCTGAAAGAAGAGGCTAATGAAAGCTGAGAACACACAGTGCATTTAGTGAAGCTCTAAGAAGGA
The DNA here is from genome assembly GCA_013397555.1 of Urocynchramus pylzowi. Lineage (NCBI taxonomy): Eukaryota > Metazoa > Chordata > Aves > Passeriformes > Fringillidae > Urocynchramus > Urocynchramus pylzowi. Next base: position 308,053 of record VZRH01003556.1, read on the forward strand.
CAGAAGAGAATGAACTGCAGGCACAGAAAAGAAAGGATGAAAGGGAGAAAGGCAGAAAGGCAGAAAGGCAGAAAGGCAGAAAGGCAGAAAGGGAGAAAGGGAGAAAGGGAGAAAGGAAGAAAGGGAGAAAGGGAGAAAGGGAAAAGCCTACTCAGAGGCAAATTATAAAACCCAATGAACATCTGCTGATTGAGCTTCCAGGCTCTAAATACAACTATTATAAGCAGGAGAAAAAGGATGCTAACAATTTATCTTAAAATATATAAATCGGAAGACCTCATGGTCTAGAAATCCTCTGTGTCATGGTCACCTTTTTAAAAAATCTATTTTCTCAAAGTTACTAGATCACATTGTCTCTTCAAGCAATTCCACAAAATCCACATTAAAGCTACAACACTATCATTCTTTAAAAAAGTAAGCCAGTACCAATTCAGCCTATCAGTAAAATTCTCTAAAAATCCTTGTTTTGCTAAAAAATTGTTTCAAGTATAAGTTCATAACCATGCTCCAGCTAGATACATTCCTCTTTGCAAGGCCAAGCCAAGCAACTGCAATTGAAATACTAGTTTGATTAATAAGATTTTTGATAAATCATGGTAACATAGTGAAATTAATAAATTGAAATGTAAGTTCTTATACATTACAATGACAGAACTGCATCAATAATAGTGTGCAGCTTATTTCAGCTCCTCATATGAAATGCACTATAAGGGACAAAGCATCACTGTCATGGCAATGGTACTGCATATTACTGGATTTCAAATCTAACACAAAGCTTACTGTATCAGTTGTTCTATTTATATTTTCTGTACAAAAGACAGGGGTTTACACTTGGTCTAAATAAATAATAAACACTAAATCTTGGCAGCATGGTTCTTTAACTATTCCAGGATAAGTCAGATAGATGATGTAAGGCTACCAACTGTTCACAATTCCCATTCAGACAAATAAATAGCACAGCTATAGACACAGCCCAGTTTGATGGGGGGAAAAAATCTAGAAAACACCAAAAAACTGAACTATAACTGGACTGTGAATTACTTCAGTGACTTCAAAAGACCACATAAATCCATCATTTTTATTTCTCAGTAAAATTTCTGCTGTTGGATTTAAAAAATGAATGCTGACTCAGTTGTCAGAATGATGCCCTGAAACCCTTTGAAGTCATGAATCTTCAATGGCAAAAGTTCACAAAAAACTCACATAACTTCTTATCTTAAGTCTGAGGTGTATTTCCTCTTGACATCTTTCTATTTCTCCCTCCCCCTTTCCCAATGGATGCTGATTCCTGTCCTCAGCTTCTCCTACACTGCAGAGTGGTTCCATCCTGACTGCGCCAAGCACCAGTGTTCACACGACCATGATAGAACAGTGGTGCTAAGGAAAAGTCCTTTCACGAGAAAGGGAATAACTTATTTTTAACTTTGTTTTGATCCATTGGGAACTGTGTTTATACATTGTGAATGAGCCAGACTGTGTGTGGATTTTAATCACTGTAGAATTTCTTGCTTCTCAGAAATGATGTCCTATTAGTTCCTGACAGTAACACACAGATATATCAGATAAATCTGTCGTCCTCAGGGATTTGGTGCAACGAGGTACTAAGCATCCAGGACATCCACATTCACATCAGGAATTATTCACATTCTTTTTAGACTGAATTTACTATGAATGTGTCTTTGAAATATAAGTTTAACTTCAAAGCTGATTTAAGTGAACAAACTGAGCTGGATTCTGGATTAACAGAAAACTCATTATCACTAGAAACTCCCACATTACTGTATTTAAAAAACAAAATCTAAATTTAAACTTCCCTACTGTGATTTATTTCTGTAGTACTGCTTTTTCAGATCCTTATGAAGGCAACATTATATGAGACAGAACATACATAATGTCAACATCTGGTAAGAACTAAAACTGCAAAATTCTTCCTTTGTTCTCTTGGAAGGAAAACATCTTCCATGAAAAGCCACTGTAATTTGCTCTAAAAATTAGCAGCAAAGGCACAAAGACAAACAGTGGAAAGGTTTTCCCCTTCTATTTTTTCCTCTTTTTTATCACTGTAGGTCATCCTTTGTAGCACTTTGCCTTTTTTTCTTTAAATCCGAACAATTAAAAAATCAACTAAATTCTAACCATACCATCCAACAAAATGAAATTAAACGTTTAAATAAACGGACAGTTTCTGAAGCTTACTAATTCCTTTTAAGGAATTATTCACGCTAGGATACTATCCTATCTTGCCACTCCAAGACAGAAAAGTTTCTGACAGAATTAATTTAATAAATGCTCTTCAAGTGAATATTTTGTTTATTCACAGAAAGTTCCCTTGGTGTTTCTAAATTTTTTTTTCTTTTTGATTCCAATATATACCTATAATTTTCAAAGGCACAACAGTTCATGCTCTTACAGAAATATTATTTGACCACTTCCATAACTGCAAGACAGTGGAGTTTATGATCCAGAGAGGAGAGACGTGGTCAAAAATCAAGATCACAGCTGTAGATTTCACTCAGACCTCTCCTTGGAAAAGTCCTGTGGGACAAGGTTCTGAAGGGAAAGAGGCCTGTGGAAGCTGGTGGACATCAAACTTAATGTGAGCCAGCAACATGCTCTTGCTGCAAAGAAGATGGATGGATTCTGGGTTGGATTAAGCAAAGTATTGACAGCAGATAAGAGATGTGAGCCTTCTGCTGTTCTCAGCTCTGGTGAGGCCACAGCTGGAGTGCTGGGTGCAGATCTGGGCTCCCCAGCACAAAACAGACATGGACATACTGTCAGCAAAGGGACACCAAGATGGACTCCAGCACCTCTCCTATGGGGAAAGGCTGAGAAAGCTGGGACTATTAATCCTGGAGAACAAAAAGGCTCAGGGGATCTCACCAATGTACATAAACTCCTGCGGATCCTGGCTCTTTCCAGGGGTGTCCAGTGAGAGCACCAGAGGTGAGGGGCACACCCTGAAACAGAAGGTTCCCTCTGAACATCAGGAAAGTCCTTCTCCCTGTCAGGGTGACCAAGCACTGGTTACTGAGGGGGGTGGTGGAGTCTCCATCTTTGGACATATTCAAAAGCTTTTCGCAGTCTTGGGCACTTGGCTCTAGTTGACCCCACCTGAGTAGGTGCTTAGACCAGGTGATCACCAGAGGTCTCTCAACCATTCTGTGATTCTATAAAGAGAAATGACATCTCATTACTGAAGAATATGATTATGTAACATTCTGAATGAGCTATGACACTTGCCTATAACTCATTGGCATCAATCATTATATTTAAAAGTGCTTAAATATGCTATAAAAAGAGATTCAGCCTAACACACAATACAGAAATATAGGAAGTTAAAAGAAATTCTCACAGGAAAGGAGAAAATCTACCTTCATGAAAAGCAATTAGCACATTTATTTCCATTCCAGAAGGGGCAGGTATTGAAAATTCAACCACATGGAGTTTCACAAAGAAAGATAATTATGGGTATTCATAGGTATTCAACCCTGCAGAATGTGAGACAGAATCTGTAAGTTTTAAAAAGCATGGAAAAAAAGTTCTGCATTTTGCAGATCTCTCTCACCAAGTAACTAAATTAATACAGATTTCCATGCAATTATGACTTGACAGCTATGAATCAATATATTTCTTTCCTACTTTGCTCCACAGGGAAGATATCCATTAGTGGAAAAGGAGAAATAAAGAGATTCTGTCCATTCTTTAATCCAGCATCTCATAAGACAGAAAAGTATAATTGGAAATACTGTTAACAATTTTTGTTCTTCACATATAGCAGGCACCTATTTGCTTCAGGCAGACAAAAATGTTTCTCTCAAAGATTTACTTTACTATGTATTTCACTGAAATTAACTGCATTCTTAGTTAGCATGGGCCAGACCTTCCACCAGGTGAGTTATACCTGGCAGATCATTGACCTGTGCTATACCAAGCATCAAAAGAGAATCATCTCTTCCTACAGGAGTGAGATCACAACACAAAAAAAAAAGAACCAGCTGATGAACAGGTCAACCACCTTAATTGAAACCAGTTTAAATTAAAAAAATAAAAATAAACCCCTAAGTCAGTAAATTAGACAAGAGCAGCATCAGTCACTTGGAAAAAATTATACTGTACAATGCTATACCAAAAAAAAAAAAGGAAAAAATAGATTAAGAGATGGAAAAAGGAACTTATTAAGATAAAACATTTTATATGTAATGTAAAAATCAAAAAAAAAGTCAGACATGTAAAACAGCACAGGACAGTCCTCAGTACGCCATTCTTAAGGTCTTTTCTGCAAATGACAAATATCCACTTTGGTTTCTGTACATGGCTGCAAAACCCATCTCGAGCACATGAATCCAGGCAAAGGAAAGAAGATTCAGCTGACATGCCTCTAGAGGAGTGGCAGTCCCAAGTACAGTTAACAGCCAGCTAGATTCTACTACCTCCTACCTGGCAACAGCTTAATGGTAAACAAACTGTGCAATTTAGATAGGATGCAAAGTTCAAAAGATTATCAAACTAGAGGCATTCAGTCCCCTGAAGGATAGGAAGCAAACATGCAGAGTTTAGGGTAGGATTATCACAGCCTCTTGTAGATGAAGGCCAGATAACATGTCTTTGCAAGCAAATGATACTTTTGGGTTTACAGTCTGCAAAGGGAAGACTTTTCAAGATAGGCACCTGTGCTGCTTTGTGGGAACACCAGCTTCAGCCAAACCTCTGTGGACATGGTTCAGAAGGACGCTGAGTTGTCACTGGAATAGTTTTGGACTTTCAACATAGCATAGTAAGGATCTTGTATTTCTCTGTCACCACAACCATAAATCACAGATCTGTGTTAACAATTATAATTCCAACACTGCAACCAAACAATTTACTTTTTTTGGCAAAGTTTCAAAAAGTTGTTCTGGAAGATCAGAAGCCAGAGGTGCTGTTGTGAACCTATCAAACACTGAAATAGCCTCACATTTTAAAATGCATAAATGGCCTGGTTTTGAAACAGTACCTTATTTCAATTATCAGTAGATGGCCAAAATCCTGATGTAAATGTCTATTTTGGAATGTACTACATTTTAGTGATATCCCAATAATCTGCAATAAAATCCACCAACCACTTCTGAAGCATTTCAAAAATTCTGCAAAGGCTACTGAGGGTAATTTATAAAACTTAGCATGTAACCAATAATATTACAAACAGCGATAAGGGGTATATTGAAGCATACTGAAAAAATACTTATTTTCTTTACATTTGGGAGGGCTGAAAATATTTCTGTCAATATTTTGATTTTAATGACAAACTTTCATATATAATTACAACAGAGTGAGAACATGTAAGGCAATTTACAGAGTCTTAATAAATATTTCTATTTATTAGAGATAAAAATTAAAATCTAAATCTAAATTAAATTTTTAGATTAAAATCTAAATCTAGAGAAAATATACATCATTCATACAGACAGTTAATTTATATGGGAAATCCTGACATGGGACTGCTTAAAGCAGTTTGCCACCAGTGTCAAAAAGCCTTCTTTACCAGCATCAGATCTCCACACCAAACCACCATCCCTCAGAATCTTTGAACTCAGAGACCATCACAGAGTACATAAATTGGTATATTATTACTACATGTAACAGAAGAGTACAATTAAACCTTTCCATGCTACCTGAGAAACAGAAATTCTCATCACAAGCTACTGCAGCTAAAACTGCAGCTAGAAGTTGACTGTCTTTGTGACCATGCAATGTCACAAAGACAGTAAACTCTAAACATAAGGAAAATACTCAGAAGTGACATGAACACATTTCCTTTTCAATTGTACATAAACTATGCAGAGGCCCAGAAGAGGAATGTAATAACACCCCTCTGTAGGTGACACAGCCTCTCTTCATGCCCTCCCTTCCCACAGCACAGAAACTTCTGCCTTTGCAAACCTTAACCTTGCATTCTATGGATTCTTCTTTCAGAACCTTTTATGTGTTCTTTTACAAACTACAACTCCAGAGACTGCAGAGGAATACATAAAAATACCTTCTAAAAGAAGAATCTTGTAATTGTTCCCACACAGAGCCATGTTCTGGTATGTCAAATTCTAATCAAAGGCAATAACACTTTTTTCTTTTCCAAGTTGGAAGAGGAAGAGGGAAAAGACTACAATCCCTATCTCCAAAAATCTTCCAGGAATAAACTCTGGCTTTTTTATTTATGAATAAAAACATCAAGTCTCTAAAAGCAATTTGACAATCCAATACATTGTTAACGGTACTTTCACAGCATATATTTGTACTAATAAATTTTACAGCATATAAGGCATTTTTCAAACATGTTTTTTTTGGGAGCAAGGGATATTAAAATATCAGGCAGATAAGTTACATAATCTTTGTCTTTTTTTGATTAGGAGGCTGCAGAAGAGCATTATCAGTGCTGACAGTGTCTGGGCATTTTGACTAATCTTTTTATAGTGCTTCAATTTAATAATAGCCAAGCCTGGAACACACTCTGTGCCTGATAAGCAGCTCAAACAAATCCAGGAACAAACATTTTCTTTGAAGTCACAATGTTTTTTAACATTGGAAATACCATGCATACTGTAAATTACATATATTGATCATGCTAGAGCACCTTCAGCTTGACTATGGACCCAGTCTAAACGTTGATAGTCACTGTCCAGGAGCATGACCATTAAAGTTTACCATTGAAGCATTTTCTTTAAGTTATTATAGATACATCAGTGTAACAGAGACACACTGGAAGTCTTTAAAATCTGTGATTGTATTTCACATCTAATGTCTCCACACTCCTCATGACAACAGCATGGGAAATTGTCAGGTTTGTAAGGTTGACTAGTGCTTCACAAAGCTCATGTGAATCAGGAAAGAGGAGAGAGTTCAGCCAAAGACTTGCAAATTTTACCTCAGCATCTCTGAAGCACTAAAGCTGGGAACACTCTTGCAAGGCTACAGGTGTTACTACTTCCAGATGGAAGTATTACCCAGCTCTCTACTAGAAACTATTTAAGAAAGTTTCTCTTTAAGGTACTTTGATTTAAGCATAATGGGTTGTGGTGCTCGCTTTTCTAAGAGTTTATCAGTTCACACTGTTCACCTTTCTGGTTTGCCTACGGTTAGGAAAAAACCAGTTAAGCAACTTTGTCAGGGTTAAAATAACTCTAAAATATGCCATGTTTGCTGTTTGATAACCACATTCCACTCTGTTCTATTGTAAGGCTGAAATATTTTAAAGGATTAATAATTTATCACTTTTCCCAAAACATCCTCTGACTGGGGAAAACACACCACCTCTGTTAGCAAGGTACAGTACACCCTTCTGTGTTACAACCTGCACAGCTTTGGCACTGACAGCCAAGGCTATAGCCTGGAGCAGAGATGGAATTGCAGTAAAATATGGTGTTCACCTGCTCATGAGAGGTATTGGAAATACCCTGGCACATTTGTTGCATGACCAGAGACCATTCAGGAAGCAGATGAAGTATTAGGGTGATATTTGCTCACTGATTTTCTTGGAAGACTACCAAGCTCAGGAAGATAAAACAAGTGTTTGGGATTTAATCCTACCCTGAAACACATAAAAAAACCTCTTCCCCATTCCATCAGTGCTCTTTCCCCACACCTAGGTATAGTGACAGCACAAGCTGGCACTTGTTCTAAAGGAACAGAGGCACACATGGGAAAGTACCTCAGGGTGGGGATGGTCCCTTCTGAACTCTTCCTCTGCCAGGGAGACTTTGAGTGATGTCCTGCTCCTCTGCTGGTTACCCCCTCACTCCACAGCTCACTCACACTCACTGGACTTGTGTGCACAACTTCAAGCCATGCAGCCCCGCTTATTTCTGCAATTCTCCTTCTACAATGTTCTTCATCAGAGTCTAGTTTATAAGTAGAGCAGCAGTGGAACACAAATCTGAGAAGGAAGTGCAATACTGTCCTACTGTAAAATTACTAAAAAGTCAGAATTTAAGCCTTTCAGACTTGGTCCTTTCTTCACATGTAAGATTTTGGTGAAATCCTTTGTACGAACTCATTTTTCTGCTTCCTACAAACACCAGCTTTGAAGCCTATCCTTCCTTCCCCTCCCCTAAATTTTAAACACCTTGTTGTTGAAACAAACTAATAAGTTAGCAATTTTTCCAAGACAAACAGCCCCTCTGCTTATTCCAGTCAATGTTGAAGGGTTAAAGAATATGAAGCTGTAGCTAATGCTGTCACATACAACAGCTGTATCCTAAACACTTGACCTCCAAACATCAAGAAGCAGGAGATATAAAGTGTGCACCTAAAGCAGCATGCCATCTCCTAATTTTGCCATGCAGAAAATAATAAACTTTTCAGATGTTATACACCATCAACTCATGCAGCAAGTGCTAAAAGAACACAATAAACAGTAACATAATACAAATCAGCTGCAATGCTGAATGTATTGCTTTACTATAATACCAGCCCTTACATCTTTACAAAATCTCTTAGGTACAGTCTTACTACCAGCAAATTCACAAGGCTCACTTAATGAAAATTATAGCAAAGAACACAGCTTGGCTTTTAATTCAAGGCTAAAATTTATCTGAAGTATGCAAGTGAGAAAAATATCATTAAGCCCAATACTTAACATTTCCTTCACATTCCTGCACTAATAATTTTAACTGTCCCAGCATTAGGCACAGGCATAACTGCTGGCCACATTCAGTCCAATAGGTGTACCAGGTCAGACAACAGCTCTCTCTATTTCAGCACACCACCTCTACAGTGAATGGCCAGGGGAGCAGGTAAGATCAGTGTTAGTATGTAAGGGATATCTCCTTAAAATGCTGGGGTTTAAAGCTAGGTAGTGCCTTTGAATTTGGAAGAAAATACAGTTTAGACAATCTAGCTCCTTCTAGATGAACACCTCTTTCTGCAGAATAGACAATTTAATAGGTACAAAGCATTTAAATTCTGATACAAAGTTTCATTTTTAATGATGTACAAAACCATCCGCAATTACGGGCACTCCACTGTTAACCTGTACATGTTTTCAGTAGAAGTCATTATGTTGGCTGCAAAAATATGCCTTGTGTTTACAACAAAAGCTTTCAGAACTGCATGAGTAAGAAGTTGAAGGGATCCAGTGAGAGCCTTCATAATTTGGGTATTAAGTTATGCATAAAAATCACATCCTTCCTTGATTCAAGCCTTAAAGGCAATCTCTGCAAATCATGTTAGAAGGCCCATTTCAGAATAGTAGAACAGAGCTTTTTTGGCTACTGTTACCTATTTACAAAGGTACCATAGGCTGCTGTACTACATAACAGTGTCGCCTCTCTTACTATATCTTATATATATCAAAGAAACCCCTGAACCAAACAAACCATGAAGGCCTAACACCACCTTGCTATGTAAGAACAAGGTTTCTTCTAACTCTCTAGGCAGGTGTAACATGACAAATCCACCATGCAAACAGCAAACTGGATAATCTTTCTTTCTTTGGACTTGAAACTTGGAGGCAAAGAAGACCAGAAGAAATGGGGTAACATGAACTGACACATTTCAGTAACAAGACAGCTTGAACTCCAGAGCTAGGGAACCACAGAGCATAAGTTTTGTGGAGGTCTGAATGACCTACAACAGAACTCAGATTTTTTTTCTTCTGCTTTCTGCATGACCTTTGGATTGGGGTAGGTGAGTAAATAAAGACTATCAAGATCCCTGTTTACCCAGAGTTTAGGAATAGCAAATATGAACTATACACAAGTTTCTACAATCACACTGTGCCTTGCACAAGAAATGTATCCTTTAATTCTTGCCAAAGAGAGATGTAAATCTCAGGTAGAAAGTTCTAATACAGATGGAATGAATTGTAATACATGTATTTTCTCTTTTGTCTAATATATCCAGTCAAGAATGCATTTATTATATCTTCAGGGCTTTGTAGCTTTCCTGTTTATTTTAATAAACAGTAGTTTCATGCCTAGAGCTCCACGTACTGAGATAAAGAGATCAAGGCACCTACAAGAAAACCCACTGTGCATCATGTGAATCATAGTACTTCTTGGTCTGTTATCATATTAGCCATTCAGATATGTACAGCAGTAGCAGCCCACTGTAATATCAGTATATGAGCTGTCTGTAGAAAGAGAGGTGCAGGTGAACACAAACTAAGACATCAGCCATTTATTCAAATTCCTGTTGTAGCCATTTTTCCATCATTTAAATGACACAAGGCCACTGTCCTTCAGTGATCAAAAATAAACATGGTGTATAGAAGACAGTGCCAAAAAGGAAGGAGAAGAGCGCAACAAAGATGGGAAAAATACAGATACATAAACCATAGGTACAACCTTTATCTAGGATGTTTTACCTTCAATTACAGCCAGTACCAGCCACCAAGAGGGAAAGGTCTAATAGAAGCATAGATATTATGGAGAGATGTTTGAGAAATTAACAGTTAAGGTTGAGCAGCTATCTACTACATCTCAGAGAACTTACACATCTTCTTCCCTAGAGAGATGGAATATGATGTTTCTGCAAGGCTTCCATGTTTCACTAAAAACCCAGTGTTTTACCCAAGATCACTGCTGAAGCTGACCCAGCCCTTCTTGGTGACTGGCTATAGCTCACTAACACAAGCAGCTCAAACTGCAAAGATGAAGATGAGCAGCAAGCAAATGATGATAAGCAGCTGGGGAAAGTTAGGAGTTTTATGATTTTCTCTGCTATGTCTGCCGTCAAAAAGCTGCCTATTTCTAACCCACCTGTAGCACTGGAGTACAAATGTGAATTAAAGACAAAAGAAGGCTTGTTGGGAAAAAAAAAAACAACACCTAAACAATGACGGTGTTGCACGGTCACAGTCTCCTTTCAATATCTCCCATGTTAAAACATCAGAAAGAAAAGGTATTTCTCACAACAAAAGTCTTACTCAGTTGATGCATGATGGAGACATGAATACGTAATTTCAGGGTAGCAATGTAAATACTACCTGCTCCAAATACTGACTCCAATATCAATTCTTTGAGACACTCCATGATCTATGATCTTGCAAAGTCTTGAAAATTAAATGTTGGGAGGATGGAAAGCAGTGATCACCATCAATACAACCACAGCCAGAAACTCTGACCAAAAGTAACCCAGGCTTTTATGCTGAATTTATGAACCTCACTTATGCTGAAATGCCAATATAGAATTTTTAAGCAATACATTGAAAAAAGTAACACAGAAATAAAGAAATTGAACCATTTTTACTTCAAGGAGAAATACATACAACATTTCTCTTGTCAGAACCTCCCAGTCACAAACTGACTGTCCTCTTGTATGGCAGGGTACAGCACTTGCTTAACTCTCACGTATTTACTGTGCTTCCCTCTACATTGTTGTCTCCCTCACTAGCCTACTGATTTATTCCACTTATATTATTATTCTGTTCTATACCTCAGTGTCTCCTTTCTCTGTACAATTAACTCCACAAACTGTTAACTCTCTTATTCTGCCAAGTATATCCTATCCTTAAAAAACCAAGCATATAAAGGATATGTCACAGTAAAAGGTGTATCAAAAAAATGGGCAAAAGGAACAGAGAAGCACTTCAGTTAAACTGGGACAAGACAGACTGCGGATTCAATTTCCTACAAAATGACCTTAATCAAATGATTGGGATTTCGTGGCATAACTAAATTAGTAATTCTCAGTAAAGCCCATAAGGATTACACATCTAAGCCATTCCAGTAACTGACAAAGTATGCCACTTCTAAAGTATTTATTAAGAATTTGGATAACATCTGATACGGCTTTAATTTCAAATTTATTAAAAACACACACAATCATGTTACACTAAAACATATCCACAACTACAAGAAATAACAGCTTGACTGTGGTTTCCAGTGAAAAAGGAGAAAGTTTCTCATGACTTGTTTTCTTTTAGGCAAGGAATGAAAGTAACCTAATTCATCTAACCTAAACAAACAGTATCACCTTGGCTAAATAAAAGTAAAACAACTTCTGCCGATGTTGTTGTCTTACCAATAAATTTTTGTCATTTTCTACTCACCCCACTTCCCTTCTAAATTAATCACCATCTGTTTAATCTCAGCTGAGATCTCCATATTTCATCTACTGCAACGATCAATGTTGGGTATAAACACAGCTCTTGGAGAGAAGGCAATCACTGCTGCAGGGTAACAGGAAAAATCTCTACATGGTTGCAATCGTTAGCCTTTCACCACTCATTCAGAGCAAAGCAGCAAAAAAGTTCAGGTCATTTCCTGAGTGGCACAGCAAGTTATAGCAAGATACACATTCTATTAATTTTTAATTGCATTGCTCGTGGACTGAAAGCCCGAATGGGGAGTGTTTCTTTTTAAAGCATAAAGAAGGGCACTGAAACTGCTTACCTCACTCAGCTCTGCAGGGGACTCATTTCCATATTTCACAGCAACTCCAGAATTCATGATTAGACTTCTCAGGGCTTGACGATTTCTGCAGATTGTAATGCTTCAAAGCTTTGTTAAACTGATTCAATACTTTCTTCTCCAAAATTTTTCTCTCTTACACATTTTGCTCTAGACAGCCATTTTTACTCCACAATGAGAGTTTAAGTAAATGATGCAAGATCTTCTTGAAGAGCCAAACTGGTTTTGACTTCACAGACAATCCATTGCTTAGAGAGACTTGTTAATAATGTGAAGTGCTCAGAGAATGCAGGGAATGAAGTGCTTACCAGGATCCAAGGGCTGTCTTAGTCCATCTACAAGGCGTGCTTCATCTCTGCCGTCTGCTTTATGCTGCTCTTTTCCACAACTCTGTTAAAGGGCATCTCTCAATGCCGCTGAACATACTCAGAAAAATTTGACGAGCTTCACACAAGTTCACAGAAAAATTAAAAGGAGAGCGCTGCTACAGTCCTCAGTATTTCGGGAGGCAGAAAGGAAAAGAGAAGAAAGCTCCCTTCCCTGAGAGAAGCCAATGCTGCACTTCACGCTAAAGTTTCCCCTGCCAGTGAGCCTGGAGTTTAAGTGGTTTATGATCAAACACAGCTGTCTTGCTGCTGGCTAAAGGGTGCATGGAAGGGGCGGTGCCAAAAGGAGAGTGCAAGTGGGAGGGAGGGAGAGAGCTACAGAGAGTTCATTTTGGAACTACAGGCATCTCTCCAGCTTTCTGCATACTAATTACTACACAGAAAACTATAATCATGTTACACTAAAACATATCCACAAAGCTAAGTAACAGGAAACACCACCTGGATAACAATAAATTGGATTCCTATTTCCCTATTCCTGTGTGCAATTAAGTAAGGAAAAATGGGGGGCTGTAGGAGATGGGAGGTTGTAATGATTTCAAAAGGTCAAGGTAAGCCTGAAAGCACCATTAGAATGCTGCAGATTTTACACAACAGACTGACATTTTACAAAGAGTTCAGGCGATGCTACTAGAAGAAGGGGAGAAAAAAGCATTTGCTTTCAACATTCTGCTAAACATAGAGGTAAAATTCTTAATAAGCTGGATTTGTGGACTTGCTGTACCCATTACAAGAAATGACGACTCCTTTTCCTCTTTCCTTTGTTGCCTAAAACACAGTGATAGCCCACACACTTTTTGATTGTATTCTGATTTACTTCTTGAGTCAGATGTAGGAAACACAATCCTCTGCAGCTGAAATTTATCTGACCATCTTAATACAATAAATTATTGAAGTGCCAAATTAGTTCAGAAAAAAATCCCAAATATAAGAACCAGGAATAAATGCTATTCAAACTGTGCCTCTATCCTTGCACTCTGGCAAAAACATTTTCATGGGAAACAATGTCCTCCAAAAGCAACATTTTGAAAATAATCATGTGAGTTTTTCTTTCTCCTCTGTTAGTCACAGATGAGTATCAGCATGCGGACATGGGGATAATTCACCCCAATTCACAACAAGAAGAGCATTAAGATGTAGAATCCAGAAAAGCACACCTATATTGCTCTATGGTACTACAGGCTCATTGCACATCCTGGGTCCCTGTGCTTTCTCCATGCCCAGCACCAGGAACTGTAACACTCCTGTGTCTCATAAGGTAACAGGAATGCCACAATCTTGTTCCAAAATTTTACTTTCATCCTTCAGGTCTCCAGTTTGCTTTAGCATAGTCTTAAGTATTTTAGGGTTTTTAGTATTTTAGGGTTTCCTGTCCTCTTTTCATGCCCACTTTGCATCACTTCCACTTTCCATTGTTTTCCCCATCGAGTACATCCTCCCTGTTCCACCTTCACATTCAAGTCTGCCTCTGTGTTCAGTGCTTCTGTGTATATTCCTCCTTACTCAACTGCTTTGTTTCCCACATATGTTTCCAGTTATGGCCCCTGAAATCCCAGTGAAGGGCTGCACTGCTCTCTGCTGGCAGAGGGACGGTGTCTCACGGCACAGGGCAACACTGGGACAGACTGCCCAGTCCCCTCCAGTGTGTAGGGAGCCAGGAGAATGCAGGCTCCTCCAGACTGCAAAACAGGAACAGCATATCCACAACAGTGTTGTACACTGTTACATTAAAATGTGATTCACAGGGATCTGTAAACAGAAACAAAGGTGCTGTATAGTGACTCAGCACATTTTTCATAGATAAGTTAAAACCCAACAACTTCCATTCAAAACTTCCTGCAGCTGACACAGTACTTAAAAAAAATCTTATCTTTTCTAAACTATGCCTTCAAAAACAAGGCAGTCTTTTGTATTTTGTATCACTGCCCATATTAACCTTATTTTTCCATTTATAATCTTCTCTGATCCTATCCTTGTCCAGTTCTATCACATCTACCACAGGTTTACCAGCACAGGGTTGAGCCTCAGTATTAATGCTAAGAATAAAGTTCTGAGGTTTCTCCTTTTCTAAAGGAATGCATATTAATTATGGGTTCAATACACCGCACTTCCCATGCTCTATCCCTATATTGCCAAATACTTACTTCCCTGTTGACTGTGAACAGGCATTCAGAAATTAATAGTTCTGATTTATTTTCTTCAAAACTCACCATTGTTTGTCCATTTCTGGCAGACCAGCCATCAGACAGACCAGAGAACATGGTACTACGTCCCAAGCAGAACACTGGAGGATCTGAACTAGATCCATTCTGCATTCTACACCGATGCTACACAGTCCTTCCTTTTTCCTACTCTATGCAGTAATATGGTTGAAAGAGACAGAAACTGACTGAAAAACAACATCAGAATTCACAGTTTCAATTGTGCCTAAGAACCTGGGAGATACATACAGGTACTTTCAGAACAAAGTTTGTTTAACATTTAAAAATTAATTATAACTCATGCAGATGAATGAAATGGTTAAACCAAACTCTGATGAAAAATTATTTTACTTTAACCCCAGATGACTCCCATAGCAACCTCCGCATATTTGCACTGCATGGTGCGGGATTAGACATTTCTCAGTTGGAAAGCATCAAGTGCTAACTAACCCATAAAAACTGGCAACACTTGTTTCAACATCCTTATAAACTGTGCAGGCATTTCTTTACTTACTTTAAGATGGCTAGCTAAGACTATATGTAATAAATTCTTCTAAAATAGTTGTCACTGTCACGACAAGAAGTAATAAAATTCACGCAAGGTGCTCCAGCATTCGAACAGGAACAGCAAAAGAGCCCTTTATTTTTCAGACCTCAACATTTACAGAATTCCAAAAGTGACAGTGGATTGGAGAATAACATTGTCACCTCTCCAACCACACTGGTCAAACTAACAGTCCATCAAAATTCTCCTCCTACAGAGAAGAATGCAAACCAATCATTTACATGAAAGTGTGTGAGAAACTCCATTACAAGAATGTAAACATCGGAAGGCTTAGAGAAACTCAAAAGAACAGGGCGACAATAGTTACTATCATATCACATTTTTAAAACAGGAACATCAAGAATGTATCCTGAACATCTGAAGATGTAGAACTTGTTCCTGTGTGAAATGTCATTATTGTCTTGCATTTCTCCAAGTCCGTTAACTAACCAAATGAAAATGCTACATCCCGAAATCAAATTCCCAGATAGACCTGCCCAGCTGTCCGCAGGCTGCTTCACCACTTCCAAACACATGTGAGTGACCTAATACAATAGCAGGGTACTAAGAACTTTGTTTAAGCCAAAGTGTATTTTCCCACTGGCTTGTGCCAAAGGCAGGCTTCAAAGCAAACAAAAGAAAACCTCAAGTATGCCAATTTTGCTTTGCCAGGAAATGAACAGAGCACCCTGTGACCCAGTGAGAGAGGGGCCTGTTGGACTCAGTCCCTCACTGTTGCTTGGCAGTGGACTGTTCATTCTCTGTCTTGGTGACTCAGCTCCCTGCCTAGGGTAGCAATGCTTCCCTGCCCTCAGCCTTGTTCCTGCCTCTGTTTTTAGCCTCTACAGGCAGGGAAGGGGTTGGACTGGGAGTGGGAAGAAGAAACAGATGTTTCTTAGCCCAAGATGACATACTGTCAGTGGATGCCTCAGTGTGGAAGTAGATAACAAGAAACGGGTAACAAGAAGATGAACAAACCTGGCTAACACAGAGGCTTCAGAAACAATATCCACCTCACACTTTCTGTCTGAGACAGAGACACTGGCCTGAGCTTCCACTCAATTGCAGGGCATTTCTGATCCATTTACTGTCTTATGTACTTCTAAAGCATTCATGATGCACATACTGCTTGTGGTAAGTGCATTTGCACTGACAGATTCTTCCGAAGGTAATTTCAGAATTATGCAGCAACAACTGTTAGTGTGGCCAGTTTGCTGATTGTTGAACTAATAATCTTATGGCTACCCTATTCCATTTGATTACTCTCATTCAGCTGTAGAAAAATAATCATTGACATATGTCTGAGATTCACTGAGGATTTCTAATTTATTGGTTGTATCTGAATAAGCATTTAATAAGATTTGCTCTATCACGTGGTGTGAAAGGATTCTTTTGGGACAAGCGACAACTCCATCACCTCATCTGTACTTCTGAAAGTGCCACAAAATATGCAAATAGCACTCTCGTTATTTTATAGGACCTCTCCCTCATAATATGTCTCAGTAATTACAATAGTCTATTTACTTACAGTTACTAGAGCAGGTGTCACACTTGGCATACATGAATATTCCTTCCTTGTTTCAACAGCTGTAGAGTAAAAACTACAGCATAAAAGTAATTACCTACTAAATATGTGCATGTCATATATTCTTCAGCATAGTGTGTGCCACTTTCTGAGAAAGAGTTTCACTCTGCATGAAACATGCACCATTAGCTGATCACAATTCCAGGATGTATGAAATAAGGCCTTTTTGGTTGGTTCTGTTTAATTAGCTCTGTAATTGAAATGCAACTAAATGAAGTCCACTGAGCATTTAGTTCCTGCTTGTTTGTTTCAATGTCATCCCTACAGTTAGAGCAGCACTCTGCACAATCCAACACACAAATCACACCTCTAAGTATCGCAAATCTACTACAAACAAATTGAATACAATTTTTTTTCCTTCTCATTCTTGCACAAAACACATTGGCATAGTGCCAAAGTCCAAATTTCCATGGAAAAAATAGCACTCAGATTAGCATGAAAGCTAAACTTGGAAGCAGAAATTCAATACAATATACAAATTAGATAATGTTTCCAGAAAATTCTTTATTCAATAGCACTAATGCACCATGATTTAAGAGGGAGAGGCTGAAAGGGATGGTAGGTTCATGATGCAAACTGTTCTCATTAGTGACAGTAAAAGTCATGCACAGTGGAGAGAAAAAAAATCCAACCAATTTGAAACAACTGGAAGTAACCTTACACTGAAAAATGAAGCATTGTCTCTGAAGAAAACATAAGCAAATATTTTTTCTTTCCTTCAATCAAACCATCTCCATTAGTCTGAAACAGATAATATGTCTAGAACAGTATAATTACAAAACAGCACTTCAATCAACTACTCTCACCTATTCACCCTTCCTCAGCTACTCAATCCACTTAAAAAGTCATGTCCTTGACCTGACCAGTCTCCTTGGGAGTTCACATTTGATCCCTCTTTCCATCCTCCAGTATTTCAGCCATGAAGCCACTCACCAACCTGTCAAACAAACACTCTAATTTCCTGTCATTTCATCCAAACCTATCACATTCATTTGTATTCCCAATGACCCCACAGAGCCTCAACATCAGGTCAGGACAGGAAGAGGACTAGGGAGTCAATTTGTGCCTGTTATTTATGTTGGTGACTTGTCTCTGAGACAAGGGGAGACAATAGCCATTTCTATGTCACAGCCACCTAATTATCATCACTTTATTTGCTCCTTGCTTAGAAATACCAACAAGGCCATTCTGAAAACTACAATGCCATCATACTTCTGCTTAGCATCCCTACATAGTCCATAATTCCTCCAGTTATTAATCACAAGAAAATTAATTCATTTCACTTCAAGTCCCTACTATCTTGGTAGCCAGCTTGTACTTCCTCCTGTTTATCAGTTGTGAACTGAACCTCTTCCAAAATTTCTCACTTTTATAGAAAGATTTGCCAGAATCCAGAAAGACTCCCCAGCTAAGTCCCTCCTAGTTTTCCTAATCGCTAATAGTGAGGGGTTTCCTCTATTCCCTCATTACTCCTTACCTCTCTTTTGTTTCATATCTTGTCTTTCTGTCATGGGTTGACCCTGGCCCAATGCCAGTGCCCCCATGAAAGTATATTTCCCAGAATGGCTACTGTAAGATGTGACTCAAAATACAGCAAAGCAAGCTTCATCATCTCAGGGATAAAGGAATACAACTTTATTACATCTACTACAAACACAAAAGGGAAAAAAAAACATACACACACACAATATCCACAATGGAAGTCTTCAAACCACTCCTCCTCCCCTCCCTTTCCTCCATCACACCATGAGTCAAGGCTTTACCTTCCCAATCCAGCTACCACCCCT
>VZRH01003556.1:327827-415375 GCA_013397555.1 Urocynchramus pylzowi
GCCTGGCCTACCTCGGCCCCGGCCGGCCGCATGGCTCACCCCCTCCCCCACCCAGACACAGCTGGGCAGGGGAGGTCAGCTCTGTTCCCCTGCTGGACCCAAAGAAGAAGTTCCCCTGGGAATGCTCTGCTTTTTAACCCCTGTGTGTTTTCAGAAGCATATCCAGGTCCCTAGTGGCCACACCAGGTGCCAATATTCACCTCTGGCCACTGATTGATTTGACCACTACTTTCCCAAAAACTTCCTTCCTCGTCAGACCACCACTTTCACAGGCTCTCATTTCCAGATTCAGTCCCCATTCCACAGTTATGATCATGCTTCTGCAAATATTCAGCAGCCCTTGAACTATACCAAGACATCTGTATGTAATTATTTTTCCTAACTCCAAGATTTCTCTCTACTATGACTTTCATTACCACTGGCACGTTGAACACTCAACTCCCTAACTTGGAATGTCCCGAACAGTGGATCGATGATGATGTGAGTTCCCACAAAGAAAGAGAATGGATCCTGGCCCCTGGATTACATCAGAACTGTGCTTTGACACTTCATCCCCCACCTAGCCAAGCATCCCATTTTACCATCTGTGGACAAGATCTCTGAATGCTTAACAGATGAACTGCTGGATAGTTTCTGACTGTGTGAGTATATACACATACACACACATATGTACACTTATTTCACCCATTTGTGTATGCACAGTGTGAACATTTACATTTGTAAATATCCTGTACATACTTACACAAACAAATGTGCACACATATATACTCTCATACATGCATGTACATACACTTAGCTATATCTATTCATCTATCTGCCTACCTACCTATGTATATTTGGATCCAGTGAAATGTTCCACTTGAAATATCTTCAGTCCAACGAATTCTGGCAAATGTAAAGCAAGCATCTCACAGATCTCTGCTTGAAGCCCTGCAAGACTTTAGTTGGCATGAGCACTTAAATTACAAGAATGTCAACTTCTCTGACTACTTAAAGGTTTGGGGTACTCTCTTTTAGAAGAAATTATAACTAAAATTACATCAACAATGACATGAGCTAAAGTAATATATTGAAAAATTTTAGTGAATTAAATCCCCTAGTTTTCAACCAGATCTATTCTATGATTGCTATAACTGAACTCCTTTCATTAATTTGATATATTTTGTGTCTGCACAGTTTAGTAGCTGCTTATGAAGGTCACCAAGTTGGTCTACAGATCATTTCTCAACTCCCTACTAGCCAATAAATACTAATTTATTTTTTTTTCTAAAGATCTGGTATTTGTGTGTTTTTTCTCTCTTTGGACAGCTAAACATAAAATCCAAGTGATATTTTTTCTTTTACATCTTCCTACATTTAAGTTTCTCATCGTAATCTTCAAGGCTATCTTACCTCTGCCTCACTCACATCTACTCCAGCCTTCATACCTGTCAGTTCCATTTTACATTTTGAGGGACAGTGGACAACACTGCTTCAGCATTTATGATCTCTCTTTCTTGTATGGTTTTATTTGATTCAACATCCCAAGACATTTTTCTCAAGCCACTTACACTTACTTCAGATGATTACAGAACTAAAATCTTCTTTATTTTCAGGCCTCATCTACATAGTCCCTTACTTTAAGAAATTATTTGCTTACTGTTTCTAGTGTTTACTTTCAGATAAGGCTCTACCAACCAACTAAACCAAGTAAAATAAACAACCCTATGTCTCATACAAAAAAAAAAATTTGTTTGTTCTGCCTTCACAATTCAGAATCCTGGCACAAGATAATTCATCATTATGAAAAAACACCTACCACCCATGTAGGTGCCACAGAAACAAAGACTTTTCCCTCCTTTTCTATAATGTATATCAGAAAATCAGTATTTATGTAAAATTTTGATTCAAACAATAATATGCATTTATAATCTCTTGAAAAAATCACAGTATAGAAAGATTCAATGTCTTTTTCTCCATTCCTAAAATTATAGTTTCAAGGAGGTAAATGAATAAAAAACTCAATGCAGGAAATTACAGATGGCTATTTGGCTTAAAGGCATGAACATCACTTGAGTACCTCAGTGGGGGGAACTTATTTCATTATAAACTCTTCACAGAACAGACAATGTCCTTCCTGAAAAAACAAAGTTTACTTTGGTTGCTTCCTACCAGGAAGAAAGGCAGCGTTTACTAATTCACTGCAACACAGCTACAATCGTAAACTGCCTCCCAGATGAGAAGTGATAATGTGGATTTCTATCCCAAAATGGAGCAATCATGCTGAAACAGTTTTTAACATAAAGTAAGAACAGTAAGCACAAGAGAGCACATGTGTATAAGTACTCCCCTCCATTTTTACAGTACTAGAACTAAAATAGTTCCCCAAAACAGCTGTGCTGACAACCACACAGTCATTTAAAAAACATCACAACACGAAGATGAGTGGGGTGTTTTAACAGTGGCAGCATCTTGCACTGCCTCAGATCAGTGTCCCAGGCCTGACAGTGGCAGAGAAACAATTCCAAGGAACAGGAGCATCTTGATGAATTTTACTGTGTCACTGACAGGTTTCTATGGGAACTCTGCCTTGCATCTCTGGGTTGGCAGGATAACAGCTGATTACTCCATTATAACTAAACTAGAACCGAATTGCAAAAGCACTTAAGAGAGTCCATTTTCAACTGTGCACTGCAATGAAGATTTTCACTTTGTCACCCAAATCCTCTATTTCATGTAACCAGAACACAAGGGTGTAGTGTATGTATAATAAAAAGGGCAATAAGTCATTTCCCCACCTTTTAAAAAAAACTAGGATTCACAGAAGCTTGGCATTGCCAACTTAAACTCAAGTCAGCAGCTCACACTCAGAGAGCAGGCAGAAAATCTGGTGAAAAAAACTCCTGTGACAAGAGGTATGTGGTAATCCTTCTGGCACACCAGAACCCAGGAGGGTAATCTTGCTCTACCAGACTAATTGTGGCCCTCAGACTCAGCTTGCCACGGCTAATAACAACGCTAACACTATATTCTGTAAAGCTGTGTGCAATGATGCTGGCCCATTATACCAAGTGAACTGCTCTTCGTCCCAGACAACTGGAGGGGAAAATAAATTTGGAAAAGCAAAAAGATCTGAACACCTGCACTAGAGCTAGAGCTTCCTTGAGTACAGCAAAGAAAATTGGATGCATAAGGGCATTTTCTGAGCAATGAGGGAGAAAAAAATACAAAGTCCTTGCAACTAAGTTAAATGAGAAGTTTTGAAACCTTCAAAACATCTACTTAAACTCTCTTGTTAAGACCCTCTTTCCTAGAGTGCCTGATTGCCATATGCCATTTCACATCATCCAAACTAGGTCAAAACCTATCACTCTCTGCACTTCAACTTCGTCATATGCTTGCAAGAGAGACTGTTCGACTGTCATGTAAAAGATCCAATTAAAAGCCTCAGTCAAAAAGATCTATTAATAGTCTGCCTGAACAAATGTCACCTGTCCTGACACCCATCACACTGTGCTATGATTGTCTGCAGATGGAAATAGTAACAGAATTATAAAAATATATATAATTTGCCATTTGCTCACCTCTATGTCTGTTATAAAGTTGGAAATTCAAAAGACAGCAAAACAACATTTCATAAAAGATAGATGAGTCCTGGCAGACCTAATCCAGATTGTCCATTTCAAGAGAAAAACTAATAACTGACAATGATTTTAGAGGGCTATAGAAGCCAGGCGTCTATAAACAAAATGCATAATCCCATTATAGCTGATGCCTGCTTGAGACAAACAAGGTCCATTACAATGCTGGCTTGAGATCAAAGAGCTAACAGCTTCCCACACCCCTAAACATAAAGTCTGCCAGACAAAACTGCCTTTGTGCCTGCTTTTGGACAAGCCAAACCTCCTGAATCCATATTCCAATAATCAGTTCTTGCTTTAATGAAATTCTTGGATTCTATTTTTAGCCTGGCAGAAAGGAAACGATGCTTGGTTTAGAAGCACATGCACAGAACACAAGGTTATCCTGGGCACAAAGCTTTTGTAGTAGGCTCAACTGTCCATACCACTAGAATCATCAATTTCAGGCCTTTCTATCTATTTCAGTTCCAACTGAAGGTATGATTAGGCTACATTTTTATAGCAGTGGTTTTTATTGGCATGAAAAAGAAATTGCATAGTAGAAGTTGCATACAGAATATGGGAAAAGCATGGCTACAAGGGGAGAAGAGGAAGAGATCCAGCTCCTGTGGTTTATTGTATGTACTGGTTCCCAAACGTGGAGCAGAATCCCCAGCCAGTAATTCAGGAAAAATCAATCTCTACACAAGCAACAGAATTCCAACACATCCCACAAAGTTCCTATGTACTGGATAAATTCCTCAAAATACACAAAATCTAAGTATTTCCTATCCACACTAGCCTCATGCAGAGGGCTAGAAAGCCATTACTTTGTCCCATTCAAAAAGAAGTGCCTTGAGAGCATGGGATATCTGATGCTTTGGGGCCCATTTCCCTGACTGTAAGGAAGGGGGTGGGGAAGCTGAAGGAGTAGAGCTTTCCACACTACGGCAAAAATAAAATTATTTTAAAACAGAGTAGATTTGGAGAGAAGGGTTGGGATAAAAGGGGCAGACTTTGCCAGAAAAGGACATACCAATATTAATGAGTTCTAAAAGCATAAAAGCATCAGAAATGAAATGAGAAATTTTTAAGTAGATTCTCATTAACAGCAACACCAAATAAAAGTAGCTTACAAACCAACCACAAAATTCCCTTTCTCACAGTACAATTCCATTTTCAGACTTCTTGCTACTTTCCCTTAAAAGATCATTTCCCAAAAGAATTCCCACAGGATTATAATTTAATTTATATCTAATGCCTGTAAATTAGCAAAAGAGAAAATGGTTCATATTTAGGAGAGATACGAGAGTATCCCTAGACTGCCACAAATCTCTAGGAATCCCTTTTTCCCTCATTGCCTGCAAAAGTATCTTTGCTTTCTTAGGTAACCAGACATTCTTTCCTGTTTCTAAGGAGTCAATTTTAAAATCTACATTTACTTGCTTAGTTAAAATGAGCCCAAAATATAGTCTAAAAAAAAAATCACGCTACACAGACAAGGTGTACATCTTTTTGGGAGGGTGAACGATACCATGTTTTTAAGCAGCATAATTTTTAACCTCTAAACACATTAACATTACACTGACTTGTGCCGTATAAAAACTTACATATATAAGATGAACAAGCATACATCCTTTATCATCAGGTAATCTGAATTTCAGTCCTTGTAATGAAAAACTGTTGATTATGTAGGCACATGGCCTAGTAGTCACACAGCAAAGGACAGTAGAACTATCAGCTGGCTATCCAACAGTCAAGGTAGGAGGTAACGTAAGAAGTAACAGAACAATTGATGTATTGTCAAATTGCCTGAGGTTCTGGAGAAAGGACCAGACAAAGAGGTTAAATTCAGTGCTTTGAATTTCATCACAGAATATCACATGTGAGCATATGCCATATACCAAGCACCTCTGAGATACTCTCCGCTGAAGTACTAAGTACATTGTATAACATAAAGGAATTACAAGAAATTATTATATGATCAATAAAATGACAGCAGTATAGAATTTACATGTAAATCACCTAATTTACATTTACATGTACCTCAGAGGACATAAATGCTTACTGTGACTCAGGATGAAGCAGGGCATTGATACTGTTTGAAGCAATTATCCAGAATAAGCTGCACTACAGCCTGACATAAATGTAAACACAACAATAATACTAAGTGTGCTCTTTTATACACAAAAGCTATTAATATAAGTAGACCACAGCAAATTAGGTTTGCCTGATTAAGGAGCAGATCCAGGCAAGAAAGGAAAAGTCATGTGCTCCTGAAAAATGCAATAATGACTTTCAGAATACTATTGCTCAGTATAAACTATGTCAACTAAAAAGAATAGCCTTCTCAAAACAGTGGTTCTGTCTGTCACAACTTGCAGCTCAATGCTCTCCAGGAAGAAAAATTAGCAAGGCAGACATTCACTGAGTCTGACTAATAAAGAGGTATTGCAGTAAAAATATCTATTGTCAGATAACATGACGCTTCCTAAAACAAATACATTGAGTTCTCATCTGCTAGTCATCATGCTGAGAAACTAATGCTAACACAACTATATGTTGATTTGTTACAGTATTTTCAATTTAACTTTGTACTTTAAAAACTTTTGGGCTGTGAACACAATAGAGATGGTATCTGCATTTGATAAAGAGTCCATAGGTAGAACTAAATCCAGTTTAGCTGCTTTAATGCTGTTGTACATAAAGCATACTTTGTCATGCAGATGCAAATTAATAGTCCATTCTCAAGCCCAGTAATATCTTTAGTATCTCCAGATGAGGTTCAGACACATGTAAATCAGCAGTGGGAGATAAGAAAGAGCAGATACCAGAGCAGCTACAAGAAGATGCATTAAGAACATTTTTGTACTAGTTTGCTGTTTGTACTTGATGGAGACATTCCAAAAACCAGCTCCTCTTGAGATGAGAAGTGCAGGTTAGGCAGGTGGAGCAGTCTGCACCAACACCCTCCCACCTAGACACATCCATCTTCCATTGACAGCCCTGCACAAGATAAAAAAGCAGGATTATGCACACTTTGTGGTTGGCCAGAAGAGTGAAGAGCGAGATGCTGCAGGAAGTAATTCTGGCAACTCTGTAAATAAGCTCTTCTCTCTGACTAAGAATAACCACATTTGTGGCATGGCTGCATTAAGGAGGAAATAGCAACACAGCTTCCTAAACCATGGTCATAACAAAATTCTACCACACTCTGTTCTCAAAAATACAGCTGTACCATTCCCCTCTGTAAGTCAACCACATTCTCATCAAATCTTTTCCAAGTAATAAAGTTACATCTGGATCTCACCAGACCAGGGAATGGATAGTGAAAAAAACACCACCTATCAACATACTCAGGGTCACATTATAAAGACTTTTCTCAGCAGACCAGATGTATTTCCAACTAAAATAACAGAGCCCTTATTGTGGCAAATGAAACAGATCCAATGTGTTTTTCTTTATGTAAATGAACTTACTTCTGACAATAAATACATTCATCTTCACACCTCATTTCGGCAACAGAAACCAGCATTAGGCACACATACATGCATTACCATTTATATGCACACATTCTACTAAAAAAAAATCAAGTGTATTCTAATCACATGCAAGGAGAATATGAAAAGGGAATTAAAGCAAATCTCCTTGCTTCTGCTTATTAAGCTTCAGGTTTTTTAATGTGAAATTTGCCTATCATATTGACATATTGCCTGTGTGATATTTTCATAGAACAGCAATATTGCATTTCTTGGATTAGAATGCCATCCCTCCTTGTGGCACTGTAGGGTGCACACTGAGGTCCCATGGCTGCTCCCAAATATCCACATGCACCAACAAATTCTTCGAAATGCTTGCATTCTTTTCTGTCCATGAAGATTTAAATTATTTACAACTCCCAAACACACACACACGAGGACTCCTATTGGCACAAATAGGTACATCATGAATAAGTTGTGACAAGTCATGTGAAAGGTTAATGTTTTAATCATAAATGTTGGTACCAAGGGGAAGAGTTATAAAGAGGAACAAGTTCTCAATATTTAAATTTAATAATACAAATCTGGAAAACGCTGAAAGAGATTAACACCCTATAAAGATTACAGAATAAATTATTCAGGTAAAACAAAAGCTGAATCTGAACATGGCTTAATAAATCAAATTGTAGCAAAATTATGCAAAATGATAGAGACATATGAAATGAGTATAAATGGCTAACTTTCATATAGCACTGTTTAAAAAATTAATCACTCCTGGTGATTAAGCATCACTCCTGGGATGAAGAATAATGCTTCAGAGCAGGCATTATGTTTTGATAAAATGCTGTAGAGCTGCATGTTCCCAAAATTATAAAAATGCATTTAAAAAAAAAATTCCCGTATAAATTTTTTTTGTTGCCTAGGCACAGTGACTGATGTTCATTTAGCTTTTGCAAATGGAAAACCTAAATGCTAAGGACAGCATGGAGACCCTTTGTCTTGACTGAGGAGAATAATCTATGCCGTAGGAATACATTATCACTACAAGGCATGTCTTTAGCCTCACTGCACAGTTTAAAATCAAAAGGAGGCTAAAAAAGCCAGCCGGAAAATAAACTAGGACATTAATAACCAGAATTGACACTTGATTAATTAACTGAATTCAACTTTTAAGAATGGGAAAACTGAGATCTGTAATTTCTGAGAATGAATGCTAGAGAGCAGCTTGCTTGTCATTGTGGCAAACGCAGCTCAGTAAAATATCTGAGAAAGAGACAGAGAAGGAAGAACCTATATTAAATCTCAGCTCTGTGAAGGCTATGCTTATCCCTTTGAAGAGCCTAAATTTAGACTGCAGTAAGCATGCCCCATAGTATTAAATTCTGTGGAAAGATGAATAAATACTGAAACACAAAGTAAATAATTCTTTCAATTTTCTCTCGTTTCTTTTTCTCTCCATTTTAATAAAGCCAAAGCAAAAATTTACCTATGACCCATGACACTAGTGCTCAGCAGGAGTCAAATGAAGATGTCATTGTATTCATGTACAAATAAATGAGAGACTGATGGCTCAACTGTGGTTTTGAAAAGCATAGAAGAAATACTCTAAAGCAGAAGTGTAACAGATTTAAAAAAAGATCAAGGATCTTCTTTCATGACAGCAAGCACAGAAGGAATATAGAGATCACCAAATCATAAAATATCTTGAGTTGGCAGGGACCCAGTCAGGATCATTGAGTCCAATTCCTGGCTCTCCACAAAACACTCCAAGAATCACACCACATGCCTAAGAGCATTGCCCAAACACTTCTTGAACTCTGTCAGGCTGGTGCTGTGACGACTACACAGGGGAGCCTTTCCAGTGCTCAACCACCCTGGGGGTGAAAAAACTTTTCCTGATGTCCTCCCCTGACTCAGAAAGCCATGAAACCTGTGAATATGTATTTTTTATAAGCCTCCTGCATTTTTATTTTTTAGATTTCTACGTGTCGTAGCACTGCAGTAGCCATCACACTATGCATTCTTGAGTAACACTGCGCACTGCAGCTTTGTATCATATCTCTGTAAATGTGTGACAGCACAAAACTTCTGAATCATCATTGTACAACCATTAGTAGTTACACTTAA
Organism: Urocynchramus pylzowi; assembly: GCA_013397555.1. Lineage (NCBI taxonomy): Eukaryota > Metazoa > Chordata > Aves > Passeriformes > Fringillidae > Urocynchramus > Urocynchramus pylzowi. The sequence continues at coordinate 337,033 of VZRH01003556.1, forward strand.
ATTATGTTTCTTGCCTTGATGATGAGAACATCACTCAAGGCAGGGTCAGATGTTTTACCAGAGAAACACAATGTGTATTGTTTGTCTTCCATTTCTGCTTAAAGGAGGTATTATAATGGATGGACTTGATTATTCTTTTACAAATCTACATGATCTCTGCTCTTAAAATTGCTCTTATTTCCCCACAAGTAATGGAACATACAAACATAACAGCTAAATGGCCTATAATCTCTCAATTCCCCCATATTATTCTCTTTATAATACATGCATTCCTGCTTGTTTTCTGCTCCCATATGCTTCTGGGTGAGCTCATGATTGAACCACAGCTAATCTCTTATTATCCTCCCTAGAAAAAAAGAGGACACAATTCCTTTAAGAAAATATAAATTGTCTTAAATTCTATTCCCTCTTAAGGAATTTCTGATATCTACATTTTTTTACTCTGCATATGGAAACAGGACCTATATCAGCTCACATTTAGGAACTTGAATAAAACAAGAAAGCTTTTGCAAGCATTGTCAAGATACTTTTCATCTTTTTCTTTTTAAATAATGTGGTTTGAAGACATTGATTTTCCTCTGTTGTCAGCAAACACTTCCATTTTGAATAGATTGTTGGACCAGACAACCTCCTGAGGTTTCTCTTATAGCTTAAATTATCTTATGATATCATGAACTAGGAGTCTTTTTCATCAAGGTCAAGCATGCCAATGGAGGGTAATTTTTTTAATTAGGAATTTTTCACTTTCATTTTAGCATCTTTTACTTCTCCACCTAAGCTTCTGTGCAACAGAAACCAGAAAAATGCTACAAAATAGGTGGTCTTTTATAAGATGCCTGGGTTAAAATTAAAATAGAAACATAGTCTCAATAGAAATGGAGAAGAAACAAAAAATAATGTCTTACTCCTTCCAATAATGTCTTACTCCTTCCTCCAATAGTGTTGCCCAAATCACAGTTCCACACTGGTCACTGTGAAGAAAATTCACCTTTCTCCAGCCAAAACTAGCACACACAGTTATGTGGGCTTTTTTAAATGGAGAATAGTAATTGCCCATAGAAATAAAAAAGCATACCGAGGGCTTAAAGAATGTATCAAATAATTTAGAGGGCAGTAATGAAATAACATGTGAAGAATTCTGCTGCACAACACTTTTGAGCAATCTGACACACTTAAAATTAATTGAAAGGACATTTTTATAAGCAAATCTTCTGTTAAAGTGTATCAGTTAGGAACTTCAGTTTGACCACTCACAGATTCCTACCTTTTTTGATACAACTTGGTTATCAAGCTTTGGAAACACTACACAATACATTATTGCAAAAATCACATCAGTTTTCTGAAAAATAAAGTAAAAATTGCTTCAATAAGGGCTCTAAGAATTAATAAATATGCTTCTTCAAAAACAAAAACAAAGCAAACCAAACTACCAGTCCTCCTACAATACTTAAAAGCAGACTTAAATATAAAATGCACTTACACTGTTGGCAAGTTCTAAGTAGCTTCCTCCAACAGAGTTGCTAAAATTTGAGGCCTGAACTAGAAGTCTTTGCAGAACAGCCTGTTGAGTCACGTTGCTTCTACCATACTCCAACACCTTCTGTAGCATAAAATTACTGTGGAGGTCTGGACTCCGAAGGTCTCTCGCTCCTGAATCATACTCCCAGCTTTCTCTGGCTCCTGATAAGGCACCTAAAATGCAGAAAAGGAAAAACATTATAGTATGGAATGTCTAGTTCTGTGTATAAAGAAAATTAAGAATTTCTCTATTTGGAAGGCATCCAGGAGGACCCCTGAGTTCAATTCTCTGCTCCTCACAGGACTGCCTAAACCTAAACCACATGACCAAGAACATCATCTAGGTGGTCCTTGAATTCTGCCAGGCTTAGTGCTGTGACCACCTCCCTGGGAAGCCTGTTCCAATGACCAGCCATCATTCCAGAAAGGAACATTTCCCTAACATCCAGTCTGAACTTTCCCTGATGCAGCTTCATTCCTGTTCCTCGTGTCCTGTCACTCAGAGAGAGGAAATCAGCACCTCTGGGGTCACCCCTCTGCCTTCTCTTCTCCAAGCTGAGCAAACCCAATGACCTCAGCTGCTCCTTCAGATCTTTCACACTCCCATAGTTTGATGCCTTTCACATACTGAGAAAATAACCAAAAATGCACACAGTAGTCAAGGTGGGGCAGCAACAACACAGTGCAAATTAGGACCGTGACCTTCTTTGACTGGCTGATGATGGTGATACACCCCACGACACAGCCCTTTTGGCTGCCAGAACACTCTGCTGACGTAGGAATAATCCTGACCATCATTCCAGAAAGAATAAAAACCAAAACCTCCACTGCCATTACTGCCCATCTAGCATGTGCTGATAATATCAGGGGAAAAAAAGCAGTAAAATTTCCAGTGCATGGGTGAATTACTAAATTACAAATTTCAGAAGGAAAACTAAAAGCACCTGCATATGTTATTTAGTACACTGCAAAACCAGTGTCATTTAGAACAGCTAAGGACCAAGAAATGAGTACCAGTAACTTACATCAGATTGAAAAGCAGCAGAGATCGAAGAGCAAAAGAGGAAAAACATTAGCTTTTTGTTTACTAAATGCCAACAAATAAGTGTATCTTTTAGCTGTATAGTTATAGTTTTTTATGTTACCACTGCATTTTTTATTATCTCAGGATTGCTAGTTTCAATTCAAGTTCCAGACACATCAATCACAAGACGCTTCATTACAAATCAATACAAGGATATAATCTTGTGGCAAGTGACAAATAATGAATGCTTTGAGAAAGTTTCTGTATTGTGAAGCTGTAGGATTCCTGTTTCTCCATGAACAAACCTTCCAATTCCCTATGCACTGAGTTGGGGTTAAACCATAAAACAAGTAGAAGAAAAATTTCTAGTTTTGTCAATAACTATTTCACCCCTGGCTGCTTCTGATTCCCTTACAAATGTCCCACTCCTATTAAAATTTTGTTAAGGTTTAGATTCAACCATTTCCTATGGCAACACAATCCAGAGTAGGCACTAGATTATTTAATAACCCTGGGCAATACTGTAAAATTTCATCTATAGTATAATGAAAATTAAAAACAAATAAGTGACTTGTCCAAGCATATACTTTAGTTAATAGAAAAGTCAGAATAGAATCCAGAGCTACAGACTAGATCAAAACTCTGAATCAAACATGCAACCATCAAACCATAAGTAGTTACCTGTAAGGCCATCCTATTATTTTGAAAGTTTTTCCTTTTTTGAGCTGGTTTTCTCTCTCAAGTATTAACCAGCATTCTAAGGAAGTGTTTACTAATCAGTGGTTATTACTTACATTACCAGGCAAAACCAATAAACTACGTAATGGACTATTAGGAGAATGTCTCCCCCTCAACAAGAAAAGTTTGAGATGCAAAAGTACAAGTGAAAAGTCTGAGATGCAAAAGTACAAGTGTAAAATCAGCCAGAAAGGCTGCAAGGCAGCAACTGATCTGGTTTTTTTCAGGTCAACACCGTAAAGCTGTTATGCATGAAAAGCAGACTTAGGAAACCTGGAGTTGGTTTCCCTGTCTTTCTGCAATGCAAATATTCTAGTCTTGAAACATTGAAGTAGAAAATAACACATAATAATTACATTTTATATCAATATAATTACCATGATTCCTTACCATTGGTAGAGGGAGATTAATTAAAGATTAATTCAATAACTTTCACACCAAGAGCATGCACCACTGTACTTTGTCTAGCTAAATGCTGCAAGCTTTCCAACAGACTTGCACTGAGATACTGGTACCAGCAATATTTTATACAGCAGGTAGGGCACTGTGGCTGCACACAACATTGGGTATCTCTGCCCTCGTGTGGCTACAGAACACCACAGAGCAAAAAAATCAGCAGCTCACAGACCTGAAGCCACTGAAATGTCTCAGGTGTCCAAGGGCAGCAGAGGATTGGTTCTGCCACTTTCCAGGCCTGCCAAGAGCAGGTGAAACAACCCTCTCTGGGCAAGCAGAGCCACAGAACCAAGAGAGCTGGTTGTATCACATGGATACACTTTCCACAGAGCTAAATATGGCACATCTTTCTACAGAGAATATGCACTACATTTCTATTACTCAAAAATCATTGTTCTGTAAAAGAGCTTCCACATTCACGCAATTAAGAACAGCAGTTCTGTTGAAGGACCCAAGTGGCCTTCATAGATTGCACCATCTGCTGTCAGACTGAACACTCAGTTGGCACAGAAGTCACCTATCCGTTATAGATGGATCAGGAAACACTGGGGTTTTATTACTATATTATGACTGCATCTGTAACCCAAGTTTTCTTAAAAGTTCATGTCAATACTCCTTATTTAAAACATACATACTAAAAATGGAAGGGGAGATGCCTGGAAGGCATTTCCAGTATTTTATTTTGGGCTTAACCCTAATCCCTAAATTTGCCCACTGTTTTCTCAACAGATTCCAGAACTCTGGCTATTAAAATGCTGTCCTGGATCATGACCCTCTCAAATCTCAGTTTGCAGGGAATCTCTGGAGTCAAAACTGAGATTTCACTTGTAACTGAAAATTCAACCAGGAATTAACAGACAACTCTTGTATCTTGCTGTAATTAACACACAATTCCTCCTCTTACAATACTAATCAAAAATAAGGAAACATTAGGTATGATGGCTGATAGCTGACCTAGTAACTAGAAACCTATAGTTAATAAATCTATGTTTAAGATTAGCCTTTGCAGAACAACATAGATCCCATGGTAGCTTTTCCCTATTCAGCTATACTTAGAACAACAAGAAGCATGAAATTCCTGTATTAAGTGAAACAAAATGATCATGAAAATTCCCAGGTAATAAGCATGCTGGGAAGTTGGTGTTACTACAATGACTAGACAGAAAGAAAACATAAATAAAAAAATTCATTGCACAGTATTTGTATTAGACAAGTAATACAAGAGCACATATTTGTTTTCAAATTATCAAACACTTTAATTCCTAAAGTGTTTTTAAGAGTAAGAAAGTTAAAAACAACATTTTCTGGAGTAAATGAATATAGAGCGTATTAAAGAATAACAAAGGACAGTTTAGTTTGATGGTACATAAAAGATTCCATAATTACATAAAATTTCAGTTTGTGAATTGTACCAAAGCTGTTTAAAACAACTTTAGTCAATTTACTTGACTGAAGTCAAGTTGGTTCACAAACACCACTCTGAATAGTGTACCCTCCCCACATGCACTGAGAATTCTTGCTATCTAAATCTTCCTTTACAATCTGCAAAGCTATCTGGTTTGTGTTCTGGTATTGGTGCCACCCTGCCACTCTGATCTGAAATAAAATGGCATTTCATCTTACCTTCCAGCAGTTAACCTTCTGCCCAGGAGGCTTATATTCTGCAACAATGAAACACATGCCTGCCAAAAGTACAAGTCTGCCCATACAAGTACAAGCCAGGATTTTTGGTTTGGTAAAGGCTAATTTTACCAGGCTATGCTGGTGAACCAAGCATTATGTGATTTCTCCATTGCTCACAGAGTAGAAAGATAAACCACCAGGATGGTAGGACACTGAAGATGTATTTGTTTCTGAGAGGACCTGGGGTATCAGGAAAAGCGAGGCACTGTAAAATTAGCCCATCATCAAGTTCTGAAATGAGTCTGACTTGTGAATGGCAAATATGAAGACAGCTGACAACATAAGTGCAGAACCAGCTCCTTGGTCACACAGATTCACCTCACAAAGTGAGGAGTCTGATCACTGTCTTCCATGAAGTAGCCATGACATTTAGCTACTTAAACTTCTATGCATTATATTACCAAAAGAATGGCTATTTTCCAGCTCTTTTTTTTTGTGGTTTGTTTTTTTTGTTTGTGTTTGTTTTGTTGTTGTTTTTTTTTTTTTGTGTGTGTTTTTGGGTTTGTTGTTTTTGGTTTTTTTTTATCTTTTATTCAACAGTTAAACTGTGATAACCTATCACAAAGAGTTAGAAATCTGAGTTATTATTATTCAGTGAAGGCAACAGGGAGATTTGTGAAAAGCACTAGCCATTTCAGAGCTCCCTGCCAACTTCAGTAATAATAGTTTTGGAGGTAAGTGCACTGAATGAAAGAAGAAATGTACAAAATTAACAAAGAACGGTCATTTTGCACTTGCTAGTCAAGTCAGGGCCTTGAGGAGTAGGTCTAGCTATAAAAAATGCAGGCTGTTCAGGGAGCCAAGAAGAATGAGAGTAAATCTTTGGACATTCAGACAATTCAAGTCTCCCAAGCTGATGCAAACACTTCAAAACCCAAATGACCTTTAAAGAAAATTTAGGAACAGAATAGAGCTCCAACTGCTCAAGCAACGTACCAAGTACAGTAAATCAAAACACCTGAAAAGAAACTATGTTCTGTTGAGGGATCAACTTTATACTAATCCAACCTGATTAGGAAAGTGAAAATAATAGTCGTATTTGGAGCTTATCACAATTATTTCCACTGTTTTCTACAAAACACTTCCATACAGGGATCAAAGGCCAAAGGTTCTGGCTTCAGCTGGTAGCCTGACAGCTAATGTAACTCTTTCCTGTTTAGCAGGGATCACTCTTTAAAACTTATTTATTATTTTGCATCAGATGGATAAAACAATATGAATGACACCTATGAATGGCACAGCAGAAGACTGATGACGATAATAACTGATCCTCACATGCACAGCTGGGTGAGAGTGTTTTTTAAATATAGAAAGCTACCTGTACATCCATTATAAGTTCTAGGAGAATTCAGGGTGGGGAAGGAATGTATTCTCAACTCAGCATTCAGTCCTAGAGACATTTCACATTAGAACTTTTTGCAACACTTGTCCAGTGACCGAGAAGGAAATAATTGATGTGGGCAAAGCAGTTATGGAAAATGGGGAACCTCAAGGCAAGGGTCTGTGGGATCACTGTCTAAATTTTTTTCCTCCCACCATACCTTTTTTCTGGTTTGATGAACATTGCACACAACATACAATGTTAGGCTGTGTTATTTCAGCCTTTTCTCATTAATCTTGGTAATGAGGATAACAAGCTCCAAGGGAAGAAAACCACAGCTACACCCCACACTGACTAACTAAACACAACTTACTCATGGGAGAAATCTCTTTTATGAAATTAGGTCTAAGAGGAAAATTGAACCACACTGATAATTTCTTCTCTAAAAGACTGCTGTCAGCTCACATGTCATCTTCCTTTTGTCCCTGAACTACAAGTTCACACATTTGCACTTTCTACTGGTCTATTTAGCAAAATCATCACAAAACCTCAACTGTATTTCAGGTTCAGTGAAGTATCCCCAACATTGGTACATTCAAAATTCAGGAATTCTCCGGTTTTGTCCTGCCCGCCTGACTCACTACAGGGTATCATGACACCATAAATTTCAGAAACACTTAAATGCATATTAAAGAAATTGGAACAGTCTGCAACATAATCAGCACTCTTACTTACCAGAGTAATACTATCTCTGTTTTTTAGGCTTTTGGATTTTAATTTTTTACATTCCATGACATATTTTTCTAAGCAGATTTTTATCACTTACAAAAACTATGTCAAATCTTAAGAAAAATAAATCAAACTGCTATATGAAAATTAGGATAGATAAGTGAAGAACCTTGCCAAGAGCAAAACCATATAGTAGACAAGGTAATTCATAATGTTTTGAGAAAGTAAAACACAGAGACATATCTAGTTAAAGATGAAGTTTCTCTCATTACAATTTCCCAGTTACTCAACACAGCTTTTGTATGAAGAAGCTGTGTTTGTTAAACCAGCAGTCCAAACCATACGCATTAACCAATGTTTGTGGAATTTCCATCAATTTACCTTCTTCAAATTTATTTCAGTTACTGGAGAAATGCACCTATGTAACTATCATGGTTTCAATACTTTCCAGCAGACTGGCATTGGCCATATAGGAAATAGTTACACAGAAAACAAAATAAAAGCACACTATCCATAACACCTTCATACACCTGTCCTTGATTCTGAAATTATTTAAGACTATCCTTGAGACCAGATAACAATTTGCTCTATTCAGACATAAGAAACAGAGGATGGGGATGACTTCTCAACAGTCTAGAAACCAAGGTCTCCTAGTACCCAGTAATGTTTAAGCACCTAATCTAAATTTTGCCAGAATGTTGCTGACTAACAACTGCATTGCACTCAGGAACTCATCTAGAATTTAATTTGAAGTTTCTACTAAGGCAGAAAACAATCATTTTTTCCCTTGAAAATTAATAATCTCTAGCAAAGAGGGAAGTATACAGTATATAGGAAAAAGAGTACATAAAACCTGAAGACATACAGAAGCTAGAGGAAGTTTCAACATACCTTTCAAGTACAGTATTTGTACTGTATGCACTGCACTTCTAAAAAAGTTGGCTTTCCTTACATGGAAATTTATAGGTGAATAATCAGCTTCCTCCTGATTACCTTCCACTCAAGACAACCTCATTTTAGATCTGACTTGAATACACATGTATTCAAGCAAACGAATGAAACATCCAGAGTTTGTTGCCTGTCAGTTTCATTTTGTTCCTGTTTCATGAACCATAGTATGTCAGAGCTACATTAGAAGCAGGCAGGTGAAGAGCACATCACATAAGTCAGGAGAGATGAAGCAGAAATGTGCTGAGAGGCAGCCCTTGATTTACAAAAGCTGAAGTGTAGGATGTGTGACAGTGCTCATCTTGTGCCAAATGAAGCATGCCTTCTGTGAAAACCCCAGCAGCCTTTCAGTTTCTCAAGCTGATCACAGTTTGCATGGAAAGCATAAACTGGGACAAAACTTAGGAAGTGATTTTGTAATACAGTTCCAAACCATATGGCAAACCCAAACCACAGCTCCATGAGTTAGCACTGGAGCTGACCAGGAGGCACAGATAGCAGTGCCCTGAAACAAGCCTGGCCTGTGGTGCTCTGCAGAGCTGGTCTGGGCCAGCCCTTCTATCGACTCCGGGTAGCAGCAGCTCTCAGGAACAGCAGTTTTCTGTTTCCCCCAATTCTACCCACACAGCTGTCTGTCCTTCCCCTTTGCTCTCAAAATGTTAAAGTATGTGGTAATTTCAAGATCATTTTGTGTCAAAGTGTCAAATACACTGAATTCCTGTAACTTTTATGGAAGATACAGAGGTGACTGACTCTGACTCTGTTAGTGCTTCTACTGTGGAAGGTAACACAGCACAATGCAGTGCTCAACCTTGACTAGATATACTGGGTGGGGGGGCGATGGGAAGAGAGAAAAACCCCTGCAAATACATGGAAGGAAGGAAACTTCAGGAAATCAAGTAGAGCTTGTTCCTCATACAATGGAAAGGCACTACTCCTGGTGGCAGGCCGTGATGAACACTAAAGACTTGCACATTTTCAGAGGCTCAGTCCTGCAAGACAGGGTTAGAGGGAGGGAAGCCATGTGTGTGTGAGCAAGTACAATTCTCTCCAATTCGAAGTCCCTGAGCTGAAATTTAATATGCAAGCATTGTTACATGATCACTCAGTCTCTACTATCTTCTCTGATAATTTTCTTCTTACCATGCTAAGGGACAGAATTTCCATTTGAGAATAAAGTCTGGTCTAATACAGATTAGCTGTTCTTACATTTTACAAATATTCAAACCAAAAGAAAGCTTCAACCAAGTTTGTTTTTTCTATTAGATACCAGAGATCCCTGCAGGGATCACTTCTATCCTATATAGATTCATTGGTGTTTAACGCATACTATATATTATGATTTTAATAAGATTCATCAGCTGTCAATTATAAACCTCCAGAAATTCAGGTTTATTTGTAAGGATGCTCACAGAACTTAAATTCTCTGTTTCTGTTTATTAAAGAAAAGAAAAATTACATATATTCTGCTGCTTTGCACAAAGTGAAAAGATACAGTGGTATCAAAAGACTATTTAAATGTAATAAACTAAACCACTTACAGTTAACAGGAGTTTGTATGTAATTAAATTTGGCCTAGCAGAAACTCAAAGCTTTTCTAGTTCAACATATTTAAGGGTGAAACTTTGCTCATAATCTCAAGAAAATCTGCAGCATGCCTTTGAGTCCCTATGAGCTCTGTAGTTTTTAATTAAATACAGCAAAAATAAATGTAATCACTGCATCAGTTTCTCAAGAGCAATTTATTTGCAGCAAGATCAAACACGGAATTAATGTAAAGCAAAAATAATGATTTTTCAGCCCCACTGGTCTGCCTCTCCTGTTCACCCATAAGCTTAATTTAAGGCTGAATTCCTACCATTCCTTTGATTATTTCTCATGCTTGATCCACTATGCAAATAAATTATCATAGCAAGTTTTAAGGGGACTTATTTTCAGTAAAGAAAGGGGAATTGGCTATGAATTAATTACTAAGTACTAATCTACAGCCAAAAATTCATAAAGGACTCTTGTATTTGTGACTGTTTATCTAGAATATGAAATCAGATCAATAAATACATGCAGTAAAAGGAAACCAAGAATTTACTAATAAATATTGCCATTTCTTGTTCATCCACCAAGTCAATGGGTGCTAAAAATAAGCTATTTTTAATCAAGGGGGGGAAATGGCAATTTGCTCCTTGCAAAGAGCTAGACAAATCTATACAATGCATAATATAAATAATTCTAATGCTAGTCTTTTATAAAAGATATACAAAGCTATACAACACTGAAAAAGCTAACAGAAGCCACAACTGTTCAGGCAACTCCCGGCTATAAATATTAGAGATGTAGTTCTGCTGTGTTAAAGTTTTCATGTGCCAAGCAATCCACCTCCATCATGCACTACATTATTCACACAGATTTACTGTACCCATCATAGCCCTCATTCTCCATAGCTGGACAGAGGACCCACAGATTTCATCAGTAACTGACATTCTTCCTGCATTTCCTACTGAAACGATATAATAAAGTCAGGTCACATTTAGTGACTTCAAGACTCCAGCAACACTTTCAAAAGTTGTTTTATTAATTTTTAAAAATTTTATTTTAAAATGCAAGAATGTTAACAGAGCTTACATTCCATTTCACTTATAGAAAAATAACTAGTTATTACTTGCAAATTATTATTAAAGCTCCTGCTGACATTAATAGTGTAGAATAAGAACAACAACACAATAGCTTTGAATTGCTGATTAATAAACATGAAAAAGCCTAATTCTAGTAACTTAGAAAACTTCTGTTTTTGTGCACTTGAATAAAACATGAAACTGTTAAATCTATACACTCATTTGCTCATCAGGATGGTAGATAAGGATGCAGGTTTGGCTTACTGAGGACACACATAAGTGAGTATTAATAAACCTGAGTCCTGTACCTTTATTAAAACAGTCAACCAATTTCCTCACTTCTGCATCCCACCTGGAAACACAGGCGTGAACATTTGTTCATTGCAAAGTTGGGCAAAATTATTTGAATAACCTTATCAATGATAAAAAATATGGATGAGATTAAGTTCAATAGTAAATTAGATGCAATAACTTCTTGCAACTTTATTTCAAGTTATTTTCTTCATAATGAAAGCAAAACTTATAGACAGCAAAGGTAATGTTATATTTAGATGAAAGGTTTTGCCTTTTTTTTAAGAAATATGGAACAGTTACAAGAAAAGGCAGCACAAAATGCTGCCTGACTGGTAATCTCTGCACAATTACACACAAACTTGCAGTGTATAAACATTCATGTCAGAGGCTGGATTCCTTTGCTTCAGATCATCAAGACACCTGCTACTCAATACTCAATTTGAAATTCTGTCATTTATGTGCCCCACATCAATACATGATACCAGTTTTAAATATTATCAGCAGCTCATACCCTATGTAGAAATTAGTCTTGAAAAAAAGGCCTGTAAACTATCTTTGAAAATAAAGTTTAATTAAAAGTGTTTTGACCAGAAAAAAAAAATGGTAACACAAAAAAAAGAACATCCACCAAGATCATGTTTGATTTTGTACATGATGTCTCTTGTCTCAGGCAATGCTTAGGAAGCAACAGCAAAGACTCAATAAAAACATAATCAATTCTTTCATCACTTATGAGTATATAAATGAGCCCTCAATGACATGAAAGGCACAGAAACATCAGAAAGGCACAGAAAGGCACAGATCATAATTCAAGTTTGACTGCAAGTGTAATTACTCAGCTGTCATTATGTTCATACCACAGGCTGGGTTTATATCATAGAAATATATTGCACTGCTGTTTCCTTAAATCTTTGAAAAGAAAGCTATGTAGAACATTTTGAACAGTGCTGCCACAATGGTTTTCATTTACAACCAAATAAAAAACAGTTGCATTCTAAATGCTCATCTTCAGTATTTCCTCCCATCCTTTTTTGGGGAGGAGCATCTCTCTGTGTTCTCTAAGCATTCTTGCAAGAGTTAAGGCAGGACAAGGACAAATCCCATAATTCCTCATAGTTTTAGAAGTACAGTGCAGTAAGAGAGTTGCACTTGATCAGCAGAGCAAAATATATCAAGGCAGAAAATTCAAACGTCTTCTGGACTTAACTTTTGGGAAAAAAAAGAAAAATGGGTTCACTCACCAACTTTAAAAATGCGTTAAATTACTCTTTAAAACTAACAGCAGCTGGGGAATAGAGTGAAAAAAGTAGTTGGGATTGAACTCTATACACTAATAAATTTGGAAGTTCATCTATGAATACTTTTTGGCAGCAATTAGTAAGATTGCTTTGTGGGATAAATTTTGAGACTATTACGTTGGCCTTTCTTTCATCAAGTTTAGAAGCTGTCTTTCAGCTCTGATTATTACAAATCATAATTACTTGGCTGATTTGTCTAAGAAAGAAGATTTTAAACCCCAGAAATCTGGTCAGCAAACAGGGAAATTTTGTATAGCCATCCGAGGGCAGAACAACAACTCTGTTTTGCAGAAAAATACAACTGTGTCAGCACTGAAAAAACAGGCAACAGAAGATAATTGTATGAGCAAGGGAACACACAATATCCTTAAAGCAAAAAAAAGGCACAATCTTGGCTTTGAAATATTGTCTGACAGCTCCAGGAAGAGATTCACAGGCTGGAAATCAACTGAGCACAAGGCTTATGAAAATTTTAATACAGAAAGCGATGGGAGAAATGGGCATAGAAACTACAGAGTTTTGTAATTCAAGAATATATATGAAAGAAGCATAAACATAAGAAATGCTAACAATGAACTAGCTCTATAACAAAATATGACTATGAAGCTATAAAATATGAGATGGAAGATAAACAGACCTATAAAACAGATTTGCTGTGCTGAGAAGCCAAAATGAAAAGCCAGGGAGCATGACATGATAGGATGATAAGGGAGTAGTATAGTCCATCTAAAAAGCAAAATGATAAGGAGTTCACCAAGGATACAAAGTAAACAAGGAAAATTTGAATTTCTGAGATGACTAGCCAAAAACATGTGCAAAGTGACTATAAGACAGAACATGCTAATCCCATACCTACAAAGCTAGTAAGTAAGTAAATGAATAGATAGACCAAACCACCAAAATCAACACATTCCCAGTTTTACTTTCTATGAAGCTGACTACTGACAAGATAAAGACAGGTGTCTTTATGTGACTAATCAGTAAAGCCCTACTATGGGAGCAGGATCAGAGATGGATCAGGGTGATGTGCCCATGAAGCTCAGGGAAGGATGTGGGCTGGGACTGATCATAGCTTTTGCAAAAAAGCTGGCTTGATCTCAACACCAAGAGGACCTGAGGGTGGGTTTTGCTTTAGATAAACTATAAACGGCTGAGAGAATCAACTGGTGCTGTATTTCTCCCTGAATTCAGTAAGAGTGAATGTCTCCCTGCGTTAGCCAAGCCAGTGTAGAATACTCGTACACACAGCTCAGCCTCACTGGTACTGTGATTGAGCTGTGCTCTGCAATTGCTCTCCTCTGCTATGTGTGACTTGTGTCTGTATTATGTTTTCAGTATGCTTTGCATACATGCTGCTAAAACAGAAATACCATGTACCATCAACTACCTCCAAATAAATAAATAAATCTGATGTTAAACATTATACCCAGCAACAAGTCAATAACATGACCTTGACATAACCCTGACATAACATCAGAAGGTGGAATAACACAACTCTCCAGAAGATGTATGAAGCAAATCCGACAGTAAAAAATATTCCCAAATTAATTTAAGACACTTCAAAGAAAAACTGTTGGGAAGACTAATGGAGGATTTCCAGTTTAAAAAGTGTTTTAAAACATGTAGGTTCATTTAGCCCAAAGAAAAGGCTGAGGAGACATAGCTCCAACTAAACACCATCAGAGGCTGATGCCATTTTTATGAAGAATGGATGCAGACCAGTTCCATAGTCACCAGCCAGCAGTAATGCTCAGCCAGCATATACCTGTTGTAGAAAGCTGGGGAATGGACAGCATCCCCAGCTTTTTCCACAAAACACCACACTTTGCCATTTTTTGACCCCATAATCTGTGTCCTTTAGTCTCTACCATTTTTTACAGGGTGAAAGGAAGCATACTGCAGGTGTTAATATTTCTGACCTAATACTGACTGCTCACAGTGCTATCAAGGACTGGGCTCAATGACACAGATAATCTCTTCCTGCATCCCATTTTCCTGAGGATGGAATAGCACTTTTTCTTTTTTTTGTTCATTGGTTTGATTTTTTGGGGGGGTTGTGGTTTGTCTTTGTTGTTGTTGTTGGTTTCTTTTGTTTTGATTGGTTCTGGTTTTTGATTTTGGTTTTTTTTTTTGGTTGGTTTTCAAACAGATGGAGAAGTATTTTTGTATTCTCTAAACCACAGGGCTCTTCCAGCTTTCAGATCTCCCACTAAGTGGAATGATTTTTAAAGCATCCAAGAAACATTAGTTCCTACAGTGTATTATGACTGGAACCAAGATTAAGTCTTCCCTCATTTTTCAGTTTTACTTACATACCTGCCTGGGCTTTACAGAGAACAGAGAACTCCCTGGATCTTCAGTTACCAGCCCTTATCCTTCCAAGGAAGTCTGCTCTCTTGTGCAATTTGCATTTTTAGAAGAGGATGCTCTGCACACATTCTAGTTTACATTCTGATGACAAGTCTGCATCCATTACAACAGCACTCTAGTATACGATGAAATTATGTGAAGGCAGATTCACAAAGCCCTTTAGGGGCGCAACCCTAATGCCAGTGAAATTGGTAACAAACACTCCACAGTTTACCTTTCATAAAATTACACCCATAGGACATTTAAAAGTCATACCTACCTAAACTGTTATTGCTGCTAGTTGGCCAGGAAGCTACTCTATCCCTTAACTTTTTCTTTTTACAAGAGTCATCCGATTTCACAGAAAGCTCCACTTCCTCCTTCTTGATTTCCTGTACCAGTTCCATGTGGCACTGACTAAAATCCTGGAAGGAAATTTTTCCATTTTCATCTGCTCCCAGCTGGTGCATGATCTCTGCAACAGACGCCTCCATATTCAGCTGGCGGCACACCATCAGCAAGTCATTCCTAAATATATTTTTAGAGGGAAAATGGGGGTGGGGGAAGATTGGAAAAGTGGGAATGGAGAAAACAAAAAAAACAACTTAGTTTAGGAGAAAAGAAATACTAGCCCTGTCAAAACTGGATATACATTAATGCGCAGGCATTTAAAACCAATAAGCCAACTACTAAAGGAAACAAAATCTTGAAACAATTTCTCCAGCATCTGAATGATGACAGATGCATATTTATCAAATGACAAATAATCACATTCTAAATAAAATGTGGACAAACCAATTCAGCCAGATCTGAAGCAACAGCTGCTCTATGCTACCAAATCTTCTGGGTGCCCCATTTTCTGATTAGAATTTTTTTTTTTTTTAAATTACCACTACTTTGCTACTCTCACATTTCACTGCTTCTTTCCTGACATCCTTTTCTTAAACACTTTTTGAACTGGATTGCACAGCACTACCATACCAATTTATACCACAAATAGCATGAGTGTGTTTCTATGTTATGGCTTTTTTAAGAAGCTTAAAAGCATATAGCTTATTTCTGTGCTGTGCAAAATCTTTCAGTAGAATGAAGGTAATGTGTAATATTACTATTACATGAATTATTAGTAGATTTAATAGTGTTATTATTATTTCATTACTAGTATCAGGGCATCATTCAGAAGGTTTCTGTGAAAACATGATACATTGAAATACTCAAAGTTCTTGCACGAAGAGCTTCAATTAAGTAATTTATTATCAGAATCAAGGCCCATTATATTCTACAGAAAGAAGTTGAACATTGGGCAGAGGTCTGTAAGTCTCTGCAGAAATTCCAGAGCTGCAGAAACAGAATTCTTGTAAGAGTTGTTTACAATAAAATTGGATAATAATGATCATAGTAACAAAAGTATAAAATACAAAAATATTAATGATGATGAGAATGATGATAATAATGACAATAATGATGATGATGATAATAATGATAACATGACCATGTAGTTTAAAAACAAACAAACAAAACCCCAACAAAAATAACAGAAAGCAACCAAATCTCTACTTATGACAAGAAATAACTTTATTACAGAAGAATTAATCACATAGGTAAAATATAAACTATTATTACTTGCAGTTCAATTTTTGCTCAGAGTTTAGCTCTTAGATTTGAATCTGATCAATTAATAAATAATCTCCATGGCTCAGTTCCTTGGTTTTAAAAATTAAAACAACATAAATACAATCTCACAAGGATGCTGCAAAGAAAAATAAGGATGACAGCACATTTAAATTTTTACATGGGGAGTGACAGATACAATTCAGCTATGTCTATATCTGTTCTCTTGGAACAGATCAGACATAGCCTCAGATTGAGAGACTCTGCAGAGGTGTGCTAATTTTGAAATGAGTACCAGGAGAGGCAGTGCAGGGTGATTTTTGCCATGGAATTCCAGGACATGTGTCTCTTGCCCTGGCTCCAGAAGAATTAATCTGCTAAACTGGGGCAGGAGGAGGCTGTGGCACTGGTAGCACACCTTACATGGCCCTGCTCTGATAATTGTAAAGCTTCTATTTCACGACAGCCCACAGGTACATGTCCAAACCCAGTTCTGGTTCCCTACAATCTAAAGGTGTTACACAAATGCAAACTGATTTATAAAGGAGATCTTGCAAAGATTGTTCCACTACATAACACCAAGGAGAAACCATGTATTTTCTTAAAACTATTTAAAATTTCAGCTAGTAAAAGGGTATCATCACTTTGCCAGGAAACATTTAATCTTTGCTAATGAAATTTGCAGTCTAGGTGCACAAACACCTTTGAAGAGGGAAGTCAAAATTACAAATGCAGCCAAGCTCCCTAGAGGCAAATAGAGTAAATAAACAAACAGTGTAGGAAAACCTGTTCCATGCAGTTGTGTCATGAGTCACTTCTAGAGCAATACTGTAGATAAACAGTAATCTATTTGAAACATTAATTTTGAAATGACTAATCTTAAAAGGACTGATGACTGGAGCACTCAGAGGCAATATCAAGTTGCTGATCTAAAAGATGTACTAATATTACTCCAGATCACTTCTGTTCTTCATAAAAGGCTGTTTAGTTTAGGTCCCTGGTACAGCCACCAATCTCGAGAGCATCCTGGACCCACTGCTCCATTTGCTCTGACTTTCACAGCAAGTCAAGCCCCTGACTATGTAAACCACAGAACGATATCAGCTCTCCAGCTTTGACTTTTCTATGAGCAACTGCAGGTAAACAATCCTGGCAGCAATCCCAGAACTGTGCTTGTCTGCAGTCAGCAGTCTTCCAAAAAGCTCACAGAATGACACCTTTTGTTCTGAATAAACTTATAACAGAGTTTTAGATGGTTAAAGAAATTATAAAGTAAAAGGTCCAAGCATCACAAGGCAGGCTGTATCAAAATGCTCATTTCTTAATCTGGATGAACAGAGGTAATGCACAATAATTCCAAAGTCATCTGAAATGCCAAGAAAGCAGAAAGCGCATCAGAAGTGATGCGTGTGCATCACAGAAGCCCTCTATGACACTGTAATTTTTGGCAAAAAAAGCATCTCAAGGTTAGCACCCAATTACAGAGAGCACTTCGGAAGGTTACCAAACTAAAAGACAATGTTCACTGCTGTCTGCAAAACATGAATACAAACAATGTCCTCACCTACAGGGGGTACTGGATGGAGAATTTATGTAGTTTTGTGATCCACCCAAGGCCTGATACATGTCTTAACTTTACAGAAGAGAAGAAAACTGTTCAAGAAGTTCACTAGCAGATGGAGCTAGGTAGCAGGTAGACTAGGAAAGAGGACAAACACCCACAGCTGCTCTCACTTAGTATGCTTTCTTGAAGAAATTTCTAGAACCAGCAACAACCACAAAAAAGAAATTTCTGTCATCTAATGGATTTAGACTCAGAAACAGATTTCATTACCTTTGTCTAAACAATTGCATTTCCACAGACCTTTTCATATAGAAATACTTTAAGAGAGGTTGTTTTTTGCTCTCCAATTTCCTCAATTATTACCAATTTTGATGGTTTAGCAATACAGAAGCTATTACTTTATCAGGTACAGATCATCCTGATAAGACTAAGTCAGCATTTCCATATTATCTTTTAAAGGAAGTGGTAAGGCAAGACTGAAGTTACAGCTTCTGAAGGAATAATGAGGACAGCTTCAGAATTGCTGGAATTTTCCATCTGCTGCAATCTGGATGTCCTTACAAAAGGGTAAAGAATGAAGAACCACAAGTTTCCTGCAACAATACATCTGCCTGAAAGTTATTCTTAGGAAAAAAGATCTGAAGCTCCCATCTCAGCTTAATAAACTCCATTCATGACCATCACTACTATTCATACATGAAACAACTGATAAATTGATGTGCAAACAATTTTTACATGTATATTTGGAATATTCTCTGAATTGATAAACAAAATGCATTTTGTTTCAAGAGTATTTTCTTTGGGTTTTCTTCCTAGTGCCAGATTATGTCGTAGTATCAATCAACCCTTTTAAGAATGAAAGTATAAGATACACAGTTAACACCCATTTTGTTCACTTTTAATGTAAAGCTCCATTTCCTTATGGCTGTCCCAATGCTCCCTATTTTCTGTGTATCAAGTGCATTGTTGGCACCTGGTAATAGTTGTAAATGAGCCATTTCTGTGAAGCTGATGTGTTTGGCAAGGCATGAATAATGTGAGGCAGGACGGGATGGAGAACAGGCACATCAGCTGGACATGCTTGTTAAAATGCTGAGCAGCAATACTGTTTATACTGTGATCTGAAAACTCACACTGAAGCTTCAGTTTTAATATCTCATTGTGATCAGGAAGGGAATTCATGCAGACGGGTTTTTCACACTACATGAAAACTTAGGAAGACATAAGAGCATTGACTGACATTTGATAGTTTTATAAGACTTTTTTTCTGTATTTGTCCTCATTTATGAAGGAATTAAAGCAAAGTGTAAACATAAAGTTGAAAGAAATGGGGGGAAAAAACAGACTACAGTCCCACAAGGGGATATTTGCCCTGTAACCACTGAGTTCTGTATAATGGAAGTCTATATGGCACTATATGGGATCTTGCACATCTGCCTGATTATAAGCACAAGAGACAAATTGTGTTGAAATAGAGATTTTGGGATTTAGCAATATGAATTAAGCATTTGAATTTTAGCTTGTAGAATTATGTGCTGAATGTTAACCTTTTACTTAAGAAACCTCGGCCATGGTACAAAGGACATAGGAAAATGCAAATTTCTGTAAGCCTGCATAAAGAACAATACTAGGAGAAGACCAAGGGATGCAAGAAACCCAGATAAAGGAACTCCTCTGTCTCCAAACTCATCAAGACCGACAGACGTACTCAGATAAGCACCAAGGGACCAAAGCGCACGCGCAACAGAAAAAAGTTCAAAAGTTCAGTCATGAGGAAGACCACAATCTTCAGCCTCAGAGACCACCGAGAGACCCCCTGGGCGACCACACCGTGAACAGCGCAGGCTCAGAAGGGCGTGGATCTGATTGCCCTGCGAGGCGAGGACAGGCGGGGCCAGGGGGTGAATGTGCATGGAGAGGTTGAACAGTGTATAGCATATGGACACTTCAGTAAATAAAGATGGGGTTCAAACCAGAGTTCAGGGCACAAATTCTATGAGAGCTATCTCGTTTGTGCCGGGCGCTGGCAATACATACCCACTTCAGTGGTATGTGGAGTCTACTTATTCCGCGTTGTGGAGTTGTGGAGTCTACTTATTCCGCGTATCGCTTCAGTGTAACTCAGCAGACAAACTCTTAAACAGAGGAAGACAGGCAAGTTAAGTGCTACTAGTGTAGAAAACACACCAGACTCAAAAATGGGTCATCACTCATGGATAGGTCTAAGCTGCTTTTTAAGAATTCCCCAATCTCCACATGTTGCTCTGTCCTAGCACTTCACTGTTTCTTCTGAAAGTTTCCTAATTTCAATTTTCCCAGATACAATTTGGATTGCTATTTCAAAAAGGAAGTTAATACACTGTTGTTTGCCATTACAGTGGGTAAGAAAAACAGTCTTTACATATGTAAAGCCCGTAATCAGATGTTTCACCTTCTTTTGAGTAAAGACGCCAATTTTTGTATCTCCAATCATCATAAGCTGCTCTTGTCTTTCTCTAAATGATCTACCAAGTGAATGGATGACAGCACACAGAACTAGACACCAGCTTAAAGCATACACTGAGAAGGGACTAGAAGGTCAAAGCAGAAGTCCTGCTCTGCAACAGCACAATTCTGTTAATTCAAGTTTAACTTGAGAACCACTATAAATCTCATAAAGTTTTTCATCAAGTACACATCCTGTATGTGTACCACAAAATGTGCTAATGCTATCTGCTTATCCCTTCTTTATGTCGCTTGATTTTTTTCAAGCAGTAGCTTAGTCTGTCAGCACCAATTGTGACTCTTATCCCACAGCAAGTCTCCAATTTTCCTTAGCTTGATGTCATCTCAGATTTAAGAACGTTTACCCATTATCATGTCATCCAGATCATTAATCCTTAATAATACTGATCTGGTCCAGGCCATCCTTCTGATTTCAATTTGACAGAGTATTTTATTTGTCAAACAAAGCACAGGTGTCTAATGAGCTCAAGTACAGCTCGGAAAAAAAAACCTGAACTAAAGTCTCTCTTAGTCTAGCTCCTTTGCTTGCCTACAAGTGTCATAAAACAACATCAAAAGCCTTAAAACAGACAAGACAAAGGGCATCTCTTGTTTCACTCCCACCACAAACTGCTGGCACTAGATCTCGATTAGATTAATTCAACCTAACTTTTTCTTAACAAATCCATATTCAGCAAGTTGTCTGTCGACTGACCACCATCTCACCATACTTTTAAAGAAAAGCAGCATATTTTATCTTTCTCCATTTTCTGTTCTTCTGTCTTTTAGAAGATCTCAGGGAAAAAAATGGAAATAATTCTGAGGTTGTCTAGGATCATTATATCAAAATCTCTAAGTACAACTAATTAAAACAAATCAAAGCACTCCTCAATTTCTTTCTTCTCTCTCCGTCCAAGGTATTTGTTACCAGTCCTATTTGCAGGAACAATTTCACAACATTTATTATTTTCAATGTAGAAAGCAAAACAAAACAAAACAAAAATCTCACACAACTTAGCATCATCAGCAGCTCACTGACTCCCTCTCTTGGGTAATCTTTCTCTGGTTTTTCTGTCATTTTTTCAAAACTCTTTCTATATTGTGGAACAATTTTACACTTGAAATTCCCTGCTAGTTTCAATTTCTGCATATTTCAGTGCCTGTTCACAACTAACTTGCAACTTGATCCAGATCCGCAACACAGAGCATCATCAGGAAAAAGTCAGGGTTAACTATCAGCCAGCCCCAAAACCCTGAATGCTTTATTCATGATTCGACCATCTGAGCTTCTGCTTCACAGCTCTGTCCTGCCTTGGCTGCCTCTCATGATTTTATTCCAAGCATGCAGTCTACACCACCACTCCTTCCTCTGGGGAAGCAGGGGACGGTTCTCTCCCCACCTCAGCGTGTCTGTGTTTGTCTCTCCCCCATTTCACACTAGATATGGACAAGACAGCCAGCCTGCAGTAGCTACCTCTCAGAACAGAAATGTATTTTACAGATGACACAACAAATGCATATCCTACTCCCTAGAAACAGCTTAAACTTTGTGATCACCTACTCTGTACTTGTAGCACAAACTGCATCTCTCAACCTGCGAGGACAGGGTGTCCCCTTTTTGGCTAAGATTCACATCTCTGGAGACTGAACTGTTGTAGGCAAACAAAAGTCTATCTGTCAAAGGAGAAGCAGCGTTTGTCAATAGAATCTCTGCCATTCTATGATTTCTTTTGTGCTGTTCACTGGTTTCAAATATACTGCTAATACTCAGTAACAATTCAACCTACAGACTCTTCCACATGGTTAGGCACTATCAGGAGCAGTTTTCTCTCAGAGATGGTCTCTGCTTACCTGACTTACCCTCAAAATTACGTAAAGGATTTAATCAATAATCACTAATAGTACATAAATATTGTTATTTTCTATCAAATATAAAAAATACTGCTGCAGAAAAACTTTTAGAAGAAATGAGACATTGAATGTGTTGATTACAATTTAGCATTATGGTGACATTAATTAACACAGGTCAATTAATGCAAAACTCACTGCACTAGGATGAATTCCACATACATACTATTTATTCTAAAAGATGCATGTGAACATTCACAGTAAAAACACAGTGGATTTGAAAAGCCATGTAACCACAGCATAACTTTTCCTTCAGATGCCATTTGAAGGCCATCCTTCGGACAACACTCAGGCACAACAGAAGCCTTGTCAATGCCTTTCATCTACCACCTGAGATACCACAGTCTCAATAAAATCTCTCTTGTCCTTTTATACTTCTGAAAATGAATTAAGTTTCAGTGAGATTTCTTAGCTCAGATCATTTGGAGTGAAGCATGTTTAAAAATCAAGAGGACATAACCAGAGGGATGACAACTAACCCCCAAGCTCATTTCTTACCCCCCTCCACTGTGATGTTACATTTTATTTAAATGGTATGCTCTGTCTCACCCCTTGAAAATGTACGGTGTATCCCAAGCCTGTGAGCCTCCCCTGCAGTATCTGTATCTGTAACCCCATTGGCCCAGTCTTATTCTGCGCCCACTTTGAATCTCCCTGTTAAGCTGTGCGAGGAGTCCACAGGTTCTCTCTGGCCCTAGGCTCCCCCTCCCTCCTCCTTCCCCTCCTTTCCCTCCGAAACCATGCTGCTCCCGGAAGTGAGACCCCCAATGAACCCTCATCTAGTTAGTACCCTCAGAAGCCGTGTGGAGTCTCCTTGCCTGCCTGCCGCTACCTGTGAACTTACAGCTTAGGGGGCCACGAACCGCATCACTCCACCATCTTGTGGCAACATCAAAAATCACACAGCCGGATAAAAAGTCACAACTATAAACTGGTCATGCTGCAAAGAAATATTTCTTACTGAACTAGTGTACAGCTAAGGTGATTCTTTGAACAAATTCTAGCACAGACAGCATGAAACTTCAGGACCATGCACAGCAGATCATCATCTGTCAGAACAGGCTGACTTAAAAAAATAATGAAACCCTCCACTAGCTATTCACAATTCATAGTATAAAGAGTGCAGGTGCACAGATTTGGGGTGTATATTTGCAAGAAAAGCCAGGTGCCCAAGTATTTTGTGAGGTTCCTTACTCCCAATCAAAACATGTATGACCTGCTGCTTCAATCAATGTCAGGTAACCTCTAGCCTTCCTCAGCAATCAGAGACAAAGAGAATTTAAAAATAATCTTAGAATCCATCCACAACTACTAGCAAAGTACTTGCACATGGCACCCTCAAACAATAAATACAAATAAATACAAGGAGTTAACTGGAAGAACTTTTCCCTCATTCAAGTGTCTCCCAATACTGTCAACCAGTCAACCCATCCATGAATTTCAAATTAAAGGTCTTGGCAAATTAATTCTAAATACATACAGAAAGTTGCTCCCTAGGAATATGAGCTAACCAACTGCCTTGTCTGCTGTAAACAGAAGATGCAATCACACATGAGCTAAACAACACCAAGTATTTACCGTAGTCCCAGTCATACTGCTAGCCACCAATGGTTCCTGTGTTATAAACCCAAGGCTATGGAGTTGCTAGAAAGACCAAGCACCAAAGCATCTTATGAGGGCACAAGCTCCCTATCACCCTTACTATCACCCTTACTATCCTATCCCGATCAAGCTCCTTACTATCACCCAAGTAACAGAATGTATTTGTGAAGTTGATCATTCAGAACTGCCACCAAGAAACCCAAGAAAACACATGGCAAAAAAAAAAAATCCCGGTTTAACAATTACCTCTTTTTCATCACAAAAGGGAAATTACTGACTTCAAAATTACTGACTTTAAAGAGTGATTAACTTCTCTTACAATAATAATCCAACTAGCATTGTATTTGCACAATCTCAATCAAAAAAAAAAAAAAATCAATTAAAAATTTAATAAATATAACAAATAACTTCACTGCTTAGAAGCCAGCTGGATGGTAACTTCCAAAGAGATTGAAAAATTTTATGTTTGTCTTTTCAAGTGAATTACTGTTTGGTCAGTTTTTCCACAGTACAATCTATCTGGATAACAAGGTTCTAAGAAAGAAAATACCATGTGATACCATGTAACAACAAGCCTGAGATAAATACTTTAGTCCTTTTTACCAGACTAATAGTGACAATGAGAAAAGACAAAAGCAATATATAAAAGACACCAAGTAACTTCACTAACTTTAAAATGTTAACAGCTCCAGCTAAAACACCCTTCAGGTGTCTGATGTTTACATAAGAACTGGAGTGCTAACCAATTAAAAAATATAATATGTTCAGACAGTTCAAGTTTGAATACATTCCTTTGACTGTGTACCAGTTATAAGAAATACGGACTTTGAAATACTTAATCCCTTAATGAATGTTGATTCTTGGTGTATTTTGTAGACACAATATTTAACAAAGGGAATACCTTTTTCTTCATCCTAAACTAAGTATGCCTCTCTGGCTTCTCCTACACATCCACCCTCCAGGCTTTCCCTGTAACTTACTCCTCTTTTTCGTTATGATGCTCCGAGAAGACCTGTGGAAGACGAAGTTAGATTATAAACCCCACAAAATTCTATACAACTATGGGATCACTGACAAAGGCAAGTCTTAGGAGAAACAAAAAAAAGACTAGAATCATGTGAGAAACAGCACAGTGCTTCCAGTCACTGTTTCACGCAGCATACAGTAAGTATTGTGCTATATCCATATAAAAGCAATCCTTCAGTTACATGAATCACAAACCCTGTGACAGCCTCCTACTGCAGATGGATGAAGACTAAAATTAAGCCTAGGAATAGAATCTGGGAGCTGTTTTCAAGACAAACTAAAGCAGCAGTGAAAGAACAATGTACATTTTACTAAGGTTTGGGGGGGTGGCTTGGGAGTTTTGGCAATTTGGGATTTTTCCCCCCTGGAATTTCTAAATCTGAGCTGGTTTAAAGAAAATACAGAGCAAATAGTCCAGACCTCAAGTGAGAATAAAATCCTGTACTGAGGTCTTAACTTTTTTAGCTTCATGGTAAGAACAGCCCAGCTATATGAAGAGCCAGACTGAAGGTAAGGACTAAGCAAAGCTTTGTCCCAGTCTTGCTGATATTTTGCAGACTGCTTCTAAATGATGTCTCCTTGTTAGACAGCTGGATTGATGCCAGACTTAGGACTGTACAGTACTGGGATCAAACTTCTTTTGAAATTTGAAATCCCAGTAGCTGCAAAACTAGCAGAATAAGTATTACTACTCTCACAAGACTTCAAAGGCAGTTTTTAATTTCCACCTGTTCTGTTAGAATTGACCTTCTACAAACCTCTTGCTCGTAGGATAAATAGCTTTATCACTGCCTAGCCTGCTGACATTTAAGCACTCACAACAGCTTGTTCCTGATACTGCTTTCAAACAACACAGAATGCCCTCCAGAGGCTAGATGCAGAATATTAACTCATGCCTAAAGAAACTTTTCAGAGACCCTGACTGAACATGTTCACATGACTTCATAAATGGTCATCTTATGGATTAAACACGTGTTTTACCAACAGTGGTAACTTCACTGGTCACAGACAACCCACACTGATTGTGCTGCTTCATTTTATCAGTCCTTAAGTGCTTCAATAATATCTCTTTAAATGTTAAGCACAGAAGCTGAAGCACATTAGCAAAATCAAACACTTGAAAAAAAAGTTAAATGAAGTGGTAACGACTGCTGTAGAGACTAACAGAGATCACGGAAGAATAAATCTCCTCCCTTAAAAAGACAATTAATAGTTTAATACTTTGTCTTCTTGAAAATACTGGGTTTTCTCCTCTAACAGCAGGCAGCCTCTAGATGCAGAAACACTGGAGTGGGGGGAGAGATGCCAAAATACACTCAGCAAGAAAGCTGTGAATGTCCTACTACTGTAACAACCATTAAAAAAGGAAGGACCAGCCTGTAAAGAAAAAAAACCTTACAAAGGTTTTGAGCTCCCAAAGCCATATACCACTGAAACCACTCAGGTAACAAATCAAATCCAGCTAGTTCCTTTTAATTGCTTCTGTGCAGGGCTAGAGAAGGCACATTCAGCATGTCCTTTTAACAGACTGTATAAGCTCATTACAAAGTTAATAGGTTTATTGGGTTTTTAACATCTTACTCTGTGTAGTGGTACTCTGCTTTTACCAAGACTTTCTGTAAGACATTGACCAGTGTAAAAAAAAATTGTGTACACAGACAACACCGTTTTCAAACAAACTCTACAAACAAAACTTAATTCCATTATTGTTAATATAATGCCAAAGTTCTAGCTGAATGTTATAAGTAATTTGGTAATTCATGCTAATTAAAACTGTGTGTATAAAGAATATGTCTGAAATATAAAATCCTAAGAAATACTATGATTGAGATTGGGAAACAGCCACACAGGAGGACAGAGCTGCAGCTGGCAGGAAGGAAATTAGCATACAAACAGAACCTAGCCCAGCACAGGAGACAAACATCATCGATGCAATGTCCAAGAGTCACCCAGCGATGATGGGCATTAAGATGTGCAGTACAGATAATCTCATCTGAATGCCAGATTCCCAACGATGTCCCATATCTCTTCCCTTCCCGGACAAGGCTCTGTACAGCTACAAGACACTGAAAGAAACCAACATGAATGTGGAAGGCACTGAAAGGAGACAAAGAACTAAGCCTCGGGCTAGAAAAAGAGTATAAGAACAGACCTTGCCAGGCAACAGGCGTGAACCACGAAGGCTTGGTGCAATAGAGGCCAAACCTGTGGTCACCCAGCTCCGATCCCGGGCTCAGAGCTGTCTCTCGGTTGGTTGGCTAGCAGACTATAAAACGATTGTGACATAAATTCTATTTTTCTTTTTTTCTATAAAATTGGCTCATGCAATTTTCATTTATAACACTGAACTAAACACTAGCTTTACATTTTTTCTTCACAATCCTAAAATTATTTATCCATGCTTAAAAGTTAAAATTGGAAAGCTAGCATATTTGTAGCTTAATAATGAAATTAATTTTTTCTTCACCTATTTCCACAGCTCACACCTTCATTTTTTTAAAGCAAAAGTATCTCCTGCAGATTCAAAGTTACCTTTACATTTTGCAGTGTTACAACAGTGTAATCCAAAACCCATTTAGTGACTTCTGCAGTGAAGATGAAATTCATTGTGTGCTAAATGGAATTTCAATACAATCCACATATAATAAAACTACAAGGCAATTAAGTTTCGGAAGAAGGCATTAATCTCGCCTGTCACCCATAAAAACCCAGCATTTAAGGCTATATATGCAGGCAGCATCAAAAAGAAAAAAAGCACATGTCCTCAACAATTCACCAACCCTCTGAAACGGAAAATGTTCCTAACTGTAACATCAGATTCCGAAACTTTTCAAAGCAAACAGAATAAAACAAAGGAAAGTAATTACTGGTTTTTCAGTTAACAGCTTTTTGTTAATAACAACACAATCCAGCTACAGCTGCAAAACTAAAGTTCTGCTGTAAACAATGTTTAAGGCTGCCTTCTGCTCTCAGCAATGCTGATCCAGCTGATCTCAAGCATTCAGAATCCAGACTTAGTTGTGGACTGCTTTGCAACTGAGTTGGGGGGTGGTACTTTTTGATTGGTTGGTTGGTTCTTTCGTTTTTGTGATATTACCTCTTGTTGCAGAAGTATCAGAACAATGCCAAACATTTGCAAGATGTTAAAATAATTAAATAACAAATATTAACCCGAAAAGAATCAAAAGCCATTTCAGTACAAGCCAACAAGTTAAAACTCTGTTGTTTTCTTAGTATTATTCTCTAGCTAGACACTGCGAAATTTCAATATGCACATTTAAATCAAAGCTCAGAGACACTGGTTTAACATTTCATATCCCATAGCTCAGTGTCTACTGGATTGTAACCACCAATGGCACATCCTTAATTATGCTTTATTGTTTTGAGCCTGAAATTTAATCAATATCTCAGGTGAAAGCCTGAAAATTAATCAGCATCCCAGGACATGCTCCTCCTCTCCATCTGCGCCCGTACTTCCCTGCTACTATTTAAAGACGTTTATTACAGTTTGATGCACGACAAAGCATTTCCACAGCCGAGACACCATGTTATTTCATTAGGAATGCAAACATCTCTTTTCCCCATGCAATATGAACTGAATAAACACACACACACAAAATGCCTGCCTTTGCTGCAAGTATAAAGATCTTCTTTTCCTTAACAGTTCTGAAGCTGGAAAAAAAGAAACCTTATAAACAAACTGCTGCGAGTGCTAGGCAAAGAAATGACTGACCAAGCTTCCGGCCTGCAAATAGAAGGGATACTCATTTTCAAAGATAAAATTTATACTCAGTAACACCTGCAAAACAGCAAATTTCAGTCCCATTGCATTGAAAATAAGCTAGTGTTTAAAAGGAAGCTCATCTAGTAACAGGTTATAGATCACAGCCATGTCTTGTTGTAATACACATGGAAGGAGATGATTTTAAAGTGCTAGCTTCTGTGTTTTCAGATCTTTTTACAGCTGCCTAGGCATTTACCGCCATGTTTAACTGCTGTGAAAGATAACGTGACATGCAGAAGTCAGCCTCCAATCTCCACTGGGGCTGCAAGAAAGGCAAAAAAATTGTTTTGTTTTGCTCATCCTCAATAAGGATGAGCAAAGAGAAGTCCAAAGAAGCAGGGCAAGAAGAACAGGAAAACCAAGCAACTGGCCCATATGAAACAACAAAACAAAACAAAACAACAACAACAAAACAAAAAAAAACCCCAAACCAAACAAAACCAAACAAACAAACAAACAAAAAACCACAAAAAAAAAAACCTCGAAAGAAACAAATACAGAAGCCAGACAAACAGTATGCAGAAAATGGCAAGAAGAAATTTAGTGTAAAAGCAGCTGTAACTTTTTTGCCATTATTTTGATTTATTACATTAAAAAGGATGCAATAACCTAAACACTAGGGCTCTAAACAACACAAGCCCCCATCTGCTCTACTTTCAACAGGGACTGTGAGTCCATAAACCTGACAGAGTTGTCTATTGTGGTGGTACATACTATAAAGATATCCAAATCCAACTGGACAAGTTTCCTCCTGCATAAGCCACAGCCATAAAAGAGAGCATAAGCAAAATTGAGTAACTATAGAAAGCAAGAAAGACATTCCATTTATACAACTCATCACCAGGCTACCTAATGAAGTCATGTCAAAGATAATTTCTTAAATATTCCTTCACTTCTTTGTACACATATAGAGATGTAAAGGAAGACAGTAATTTATAACACCATGTTCTCTGATAAAGGCCACACCAATTCTGCCTTAAATGCTCAACTCCCTTCTGAAGTAAAGTATTAGCAACCTTCAACAATGAACCCACCATCCCCTGAAGCATTTTCAACCACCACCCAAGCCCTGGGCTTTATTGCCATTTTGTAATGAAATCCAATGTCTCTAATCAGACATATCCTGGCGTTTTCAACACTGTAGTTCAAGCAATGAAACACCTACTTTGAAGAACACAGAATACAAATCTGGGACAAAACTTAGGGAATGTGGATTAGTTGATCAAAAATGAGTCGTTTGTGTCATGGTAACATCTCTCAACCGTCTGCATGAAACACTAAGACATTAACATTCCCCGAGTAAGGTCTTTAAGTTATAAAATACACAGTCAGTTCACACTGCAGAAACACACGACAGAAAAACAAGTCAGCTCTGAGGAGACAGTGCACACTTTATGTGAATATCGCAAGATTTCAGACATCAGAATAAATCCCATGAAGATCATAAACAAATGGAAAGAGAAGCAGTCTTAGCACACTGGTTGGAAAGTACACATTTTCAAAGTTTATATTTCAAAACCACAACTGTCAAAATAATCATTAGACTGAGGGGGGGGAAAGAGTGTTCAAGGAGCTGTTTAGATAAGAAATATCACAACCCTTGAACTTTATTTTTAAAGTGACTGCCAGTTGTTACAGATTTTCAACAACTTTCTGGCTCCAAAGAGATGGCAGCAAGGATTAAAGTTTACTTAGCCTTTCTTTGGGGTCATATTCTTAGGTTACAGGTTAAATGGCAGACTTAAGAAATTCCCTCACTGTCCCAGTTCTCTAGAGGCACGTACTAATTGCAAGCAATAGAATAAGTTTCATTTTGAAAATGCAAGTTTGCACAACCTCTGGCAAATGCCGCCTTTTGAAGTTAGGTATTTTTTAAATTATGGCGTGCGAGCTCAGAAATACCATTGCCACAAAACCAACTCCTGACCAAAACACACCGCCAGTGCTTCCAGACACATAAACATTCCACTAGGGCTTATTGCCAACTATCTAGTTCAAATGTACAAGCTCACCCTTCCCCACCACAATCCATCAGCCCGCGTGACACTCCTCAAACTCTCTGAGGACCAGCGGAGGAATTTAAACGAAATTGTGTAACAAGAACATTGATTAAACAGTACGAACAAAACAAAATCATAGGATCCGGGAGAACAATAAGAGTTTTCTCCCAGAGCGACTTTTTATGTGTTTACTTGCAAAAACCACCTGCCCAGGGCACGAGGTGATAAAATCCAGGATCGGAGGCGTCACCTTTCAGCCCCGGCGGACGTGGAAGTGCTGCGCGTAGCATTCGCCCGCTATCCCGGGAAGCTCTCGGTGCCGAGGCCCCGCTGGAGTCCCCGGCTCCGGTGCCGGCGGCAGCGGGGCGGGAGGCGCGGAGCTCCCACCACTGCTCCAACTCGCCCACAAGTTGAGCGCCGGGGAACGCGGGGCGAGGGGAAGGACGGGACGGCTCCGTACCAGCAAAGAGCCGCCTCCCGCTGTCGCTACCTGCTGATGAAGCCATCCCCATCGCCGTCGCAGGTCTGAAAGAGGCGCCTCATCCTCTCCTCCTCACCCGTGCTGGAGGTATCGGCGCTGCTGCTGCCGGTGCTGTTCACCTCCGCTACAGCGGCTGCCGCCATCATGCGCCCCGCTCCGGAGGAGGAGGTGGGGAAGGAGGAGGAGGCAGAGGAGGCGAGGCTGCCTCGGGCGCCCGGGATTCCCAGTCCCGCCGCGCCGGCAAAGTGCGAGCGGCAGCACAAAGCTGGGGAGGGTGCTCTGCCGGCCCCGCACCCACCGCCCGCAGAGGTACACCCGGGGTCGGGACCGGGAGCCCGCTGGGGCTCGGAGCGGGGACTGGGCGGCTGAGGCTCGGAGCTCCCGCCGGCGCATGGCATCGTCCGGCGCCGGGATCACGGTGGGACCCACCGGGAGCGAGCGGGCGGTGTCGCCAGCCCGGGGCTGGCTGACCTCTCTGTTGGGGGTCGCCGAGTGC
This sequence comes from Urocynchramus pylzowi, assembly GCA_013397555.1. NCBI lineage: Eukaryota > Metazoa > Chordata > Aves > Passeriformes > Fringillidae > Urocynchramus > Urocynchramus pylzowi. The sequence continues at coordinate 368,956 of VZRH01003556.1, forward strand.
GGGGCGACCCGAACCCGCACCGGGGGTCGCTTCTTCTCCTTGGGCTGGGCAGAGCCGGCTCACTGCTCCGGGGGTGCTGCTTTGGCCGATCTGTGGAAACCAAAAAACCCCAGCGTTTTCTGTAGCCCTACGTTTGCACTCCAGGCTGTTTGATGGCGTGCTGGTCAACTAAAAGCATCCTGAGGTCCAGAGCACCAGCCCCTCTTGACTCATCCAGTTCGTTTCCACTGATCAATTTTACCTGCGAAGTCAACAATTCCTTTTTCTGTCGCTGAACATGTTTGTGGCCTATACCCTTCCCTGTCTATTGGTCTCCTTTTCATTTAAAGAAAAGTAGTTTTCTTTGCAGTCATCCTGTGGCAAGATGAAAAAAACAAAATCGTGCCTTGTATACAACAGCTTCTTCATTTCCTTTAGTATCTTTGCCACCCTTCTCAATATCTAATTAAGTTTTATTTGGTGCTTTTTATTCTTGTTCCTGTGAAAAGAAGTGGTAACAGCACCAGCATCAATCTGTTTTATCTCTAACTGGAAACAAGTATTCTGAAACAGTCTAGAACAGCATTTCAGTTTACATAACGCATTTCTTACTCCATCACGTCACATGATTAATTTTGGTGAACTATTTTTTTTCCTAACCTGTTTCAGTGTTTGAAAAAAAAAAGACCTTGTTAATAAGGACATATGTCCTTATTTCCCTCATAGCATCAATTTTTCTTTTTCTATTAATTAAGTCTTTGAAGATACCCAGTTCATGACACAAAACATCTTGATCTTCCTTGATGCTGATAGGGATTAATGAATATCTAAATCCAGCAAAGTTATCACACTTGTTGCACAGTGCCTTCAAAGTACCTTAACTGGCGGCACCAATTCTAATTGTTAATATTCATTGTACCTTGATTACTTAAGTCATTACAAGGTAAAGAGTTCCTCTGGCATTTTATTAACTAAAACTACTTGCAAGTGTTAGCATGCATACTCTCACTCTCATATTGTCTTGGTCTCTGCAGATTTCTAAATTACATTGCTCATATTATATCTTGCTGGATGAACAGGCCACTGTAGTATGGAGCCAACACACTTCCATACTCTTTCAAGGCACTTAAACCAGAGAATATTGCAACTATCCTTTCAGATGTTCCATCTCCTGACCTATGGTGGTCTGACTCTTAGTCTTAGCATATGCTTTTTCAGTCCTAGGCACCAGCTGACTACTGCAGCTGTTTGTTTACACTGATTGTTTACACTGTTTGTTTACACTGAGGACTGGAGATGTGAAGTCACAAAACCATTTTCTTCAGTCGTATCCCATAGACAAGCTATTCAATACCACACACAAGAATCCTTGCACACATTCTGCAAGTATAGCACGCACTGCTTCTTATTAAGAATGAAAATTCTTAACCACAGGGAGGTGGACTTGATGTATTTGTATGCATCCCTTTCTTCTTGTGATATTCTTTGATTCTGTGATTCTTTGCAGAGTCCTCCAGTATCAATGGAGCAAGACTGGATGCAAAAAACAGCAATGAGAATCTCCAAGAACAATCTCTCTCCATCCTGATGCTATCTGTTAAGCCTCACAGTTGGCCAGTTCTCACCATTTTTAAACTAATCTCCCACTTCTGTCTAATCTAGATAATACTTTATCTTTTGTTCTCATTTTATATGTACAGCTTCACACAATAGCATTCTTTGTGGATCAGAAATTCACCCATTACGTCTCCCTGCTCATTGTGAACAATTTTTGAGTTGGTTGAATTGAATTTTTCCTGCTATCTTTTCCTTCTGGGGATCAGCTCTAGTTAACTTTCTTTGCATTTGCACCATTCCCAAGAAAACTTGGTGCAGTAGTTTCTGACTTTCTCTGACAACAAATCACCCATACCAGTTCCTTCTTGCTGATAGGAACAGCTGATATCCTAGCTGTGGTATGGCATGCAAGACTGTAAAACCAGCTATGCTTTCTGGTTTATATCATGATGCCCATCTAATTTTTTAAAAAGACGCATCACATCAGTTGTAAAGCAATACCCTAAGCTGCCATTCGCCACATTCCTGTGCCTGCAGTGAATTATGTGGCAGTTCAGTCCTACAGCTAAGAATGTGAATTTCAGGTGGCAAAACCCCCACATTTAAAACACAAACTATGCTGTGCAGCAGAAAGTACAATTCTGCCTGAAGCGTCCGTGGTGCGAGGGGTATGTGGTGCCTAGAAAGTTGTGAAGAGAGAACAAGGAGGGAGGGCAAGGAGTGAGAGCTCTGTACTGCTGTGAGTAGCAAAATAGGCTTGATATTTCTCAAAAGAAATATTAAAAATGTTTGTATTTTTTCTGTTTAAGACTGTGTCAATCTGTGGGGTATTTGTTTGTGTCAATCTGTGGGGTATTTGTTTGTCTTCTTATGTAAGTTAAATGAACCTTTTGTTTTTCAATATAATTTATATTGTACAATATAAATTTTCCATAATGCCCTGATTTCTAAATTCAAATAATCATATACCAGACAGTCAATGCAAATGTTAACAACAATGCTGTAGCACTATTAGCTGCATTTAATTGCCAACATTTGGCAATATATACCCAAAATCTGACATCTCTGAAAGATGCTAGACTTTTCAGAGTTTTTACCAAATCAACAGGACACTGAGATTCATGTGATCTCTGGAAGTCAAGTCTACCTTAAATTAGATGTTGAACACTAGAAAAAGAAAAGCACTGTAAACCTCTCCAAATTTAACTATAAATGGTTTTGCAGTAGAAAACAGCTTAAGTCACTGCATAAAAAGCTGCCAAATAGCCAAAATCAACTGACCAAAAAAAGATAAAAACTTCCTTCTAGATAACATTCAGCCATAGCATTTTTCAATTAACCTCTTTCAAAACCCACCAACAAAACAAAGAGCAACTTAATTTGCAAGCAGGAAGTTTTAATTTAGTAATATTCCTTTGAGCAAGATAGCCAGGGTGTGCAATGCAGAACTTTCTCAGCATCCAGAATCTAGCTGCCCAGAATACCATCTCTTTCAATTTCCGAAATACTAAATCCAGCCCTTTTCACACACTTGCTAAAAAGCTCCCTGTTGCTCCATGAGGTTCTCAGTTAATAGACATGTCAGTGTTATCTGAGTGACACTGTCACCCAACACAGACGGGTTCTCTTGGGGATATTGGTAGAGTGAGGATGGCACTAAACTAAAGAAGTACAATTAAAACTTTGTTTTCTTAACAGGATATTATGATTGATAGAGAAGAGAATTTAGTATTAGAATGGCACAGGATTTCTACAAGCGAAGTCAACATAGTACGATCTGTAACTAGCATGGTAGGGAATTTATAATACAATTTAACTAATAATTTCTAATCACCTGAATCCTCTGCAGATCCCAATCCACAGTTTGCTGTATCAGTATTACAATCAAACTCTCAAGGGGCTGGGGAGCCAGAGGTTGCAGGGGGCTGCCTGGGAAGGCACAGCAGGGCCTGGCAGCCAGGACCACCCAGCCATCACAGCCAAGTCAGCCCAGGGTATCAGACACCTCCCTGGGGACCACAAAGGCCAGGCCGGGACATGGGACCAGGGTGGAGTGGCTTGGCCACCAGGCACTCACATAATGTGACTTTGTACATGTATACCAAGCTATAAGATGTGGGTATGCTCAGATCTAAATCTGTGCCTAGCCTATATAAACCATGCCCAGGTAATATAAGGGCTAAGTAGAAGTAATTTCCTATGCAAACCTACTTTTTTTTCTTTTTTTTCATTAGGGACATGAAATTAAAACCATATTTTATTTTCTACGATGTAACTTACAAAATACATATTTTTGATGTTGCTGTAAGATAGGTGGGGGAGTTAGCTATTCTAATTGCTGCCACTGCTTAGGTATTCAGACTGAAGATTTTGATGTACACTATGATCAAAAGCAATGCCTGGTGGTGGTGTCAATGGAGAGATTATCCTGTGTTACAGTCAGCTTCAGATAAAGACCATCTTTATTTACTGATCTTCACTGTAAAAAATTTTAAGTAACAGAGATACAATGTGAGTTCAAATTAATGTTATTTAAAACATCATTGTGTACCACAAACTGCATCTGCTGCTAAGAGAGAAATGGTTTAGATAGGAAATAGCTAAGTTAAGTTCTCATCAAAATCTTATGTCTGAAGTCACTGTATTACCTTCTTCACATTACTTTGTTTAGATCCACTTCTCATCACAGACCTATGACTTCAAGCTCCATCAAGAAATATAAGTCTTGTGCAGGCTTTACTGTGGAATTCTTAGCAAGTAGAGCTGTTTAAAAACTCTTAAAACAATATAGTCAAAAGAATATTTTTTTTTTTTTTTTTTTTTTTTTTTTTTTTTTTTTGGTGAGGCAAATTTTTTTTATTTTTCTCCTTCTGCTCCCAAGAGTCATCTGTAAAACTGAGATATTTTATCTAGGATTAAAAATACTTTAGATAGAATATTAATTTTTATATAGAATTGTGATAGACGAGTAATGTGATGACTGACTCTCACAATTAACAGACAAATAACATGTATACAAGTTAAGAAAAGTGTTATCGATTTTTAAGTCAGATTTTACCCCCTCACCTGGTTATCAAGAGGCAGCCAGAGTTGGGACATCTGGGAGGGTCGGCTTGTCACTATGGCCACATCTGACCTCCAATCAGGATTTGAGGAAGAGATCTCCACCACTGGACAGCGAAGGGGTTGATGGACAGAACTTTGGGAGGGGTCAAAGGGTTAAAAGGCGAAACCTCCACTGTGTGAGCGAGCACGTGGTGGGGAAAATCCTTTGCTGCCGGCGCTGTAACTTTTTCTCTATTCAGTCCTCTGTTGTATTTTTTATAAGGTTTAATAAACCTTTCTAAACTATCAAAAGTGAGTAACCATTTCTCACAGAATATTATTTCCTCTTTTGAGAAGCTTCCTACCCATTTTTCACCCTTACAAATGCTCAACCACCTTGTAAAACTGCTCTGAAAAGGGTACTCTTTTGTGATGATGATGAGGAATAGAAATTAAAACAGGTTTGCCCCTTTTTCCAAAAATATCCTAAACTGTTCTCCTACTCAAAGAGGTTCCTACTCCTGGACCTTACATAAGGATCCACATTTTGGATACAGAAAGTTAGAAGTTAATTTCCTCATTTCTTGTATATACATGTAAATAAAGATATCGAATATTCCCACTATTTTTTGTCAAAGTATGTTATTTGACGCTATATCTCTGTTAACAAAATACTACTTTGGTCAAAAAAGTGGGGGCACATGTAAAGATAAATGGTCTTTTTGTGGACTGTGACTATGAGGTAACTTCAAAACTTTTTTCTGCAGGCTACTGATGACTGCGATAGTTAAACATGTTCTGTGCTCCAGAAAACTTCTGCAACATAGGTATTATTTTCGTCAAAATATTTCAGTGAATCAGTATTCTAACAGGAAATTGCTTTCTGGACAAATTAATCTCCATAGGGAGCACATCAGGTCCACTCAGCTCCAGTTTCAGCAAAGACACAAGCATATGAATCACAGGTATGAAGTCCTGCCTTCAGTCTACTCCTAAGCTCACAAGACATGGGATCCCTGCAGTTTTAATGGTGCCTTTATAACATGTTGTAGACACAGACAGAATCTGTTAGCACAGGATCATTCCACTCTCCCTCCTGTCCTCTGTCATTTGCTTACCCTGGAAACTAGACTTTCTCAATTTAGGAATGAGGAGAAAGCTGTGGGAAAAACTGGAGCATATCTGACCCTGTTGGGAATCATGCTCTTCCCAGCCTTCATTCTGGATTCACTGCTGAACTCTATGGATGCCCTGAGCTCAACTGAAAGGTTGCAGTTTTCCCCTGAAAGTTCAACAGCAATGTGAATCTGTAGAGACAAAGCCCAAGCTGTGGATGTGGCAAGTGAGGACCTGAGAGAGGTTGTTTTACAAGGACAGAATTGATTGCAAAGCTTTTTCCTTGATGTCTCAAAAATAAATAAAAACTAATGTAGGGAAGTGGAAAAGACAGATAAATAAGAAATAATATGTCAGTAGATGAAAGGAGAGATTACAGAAACTGGACAGATGCAATCACCCAGATCAGCAGCCAAAGGTCTGGGGAACTATCAAGGTATGAGTGTATACAGTAGTGTGCAGTAAGGCAAGAAATGCCCATTTTCACTGCAGTTAATTTATTAAACAAATATCTCTCAATATAATTTGAAATCAGTCTTACTTCCCTAAATGTGTATAAATACATAACTTACTTCATGGCATCATTAATGACCACAGCAGCCAACAGCTGTTTGGTTACAAATTTACTATGATGCTAAAAAAACACCTATACACTGGAATTCCCTTTTTTTTTTTTNTGTAATCGAGAAACTGAAAAAAGAAATAAATCTTGTGCTCTTTCATTAACTTGATCTTGAAGAATTGGCTCACCAGTGATCCTTGCATCATATTTCAACAGTTAATAAGTCTTACAACACTTAAAATCTTTTAAAAATCCTAAATAAACAAAAACCAGGAAGACTATTTTGCAGTCAAATCTGACACAATCTAGCACAGTACATAATAGCTAATACTGTTTCACCAACTTCCTTTGCAGTTCTTTTTCTCTTGGAACTGGCATCTTTTGTGGAACATAAGAGTGTTTACAAGAGAGAAAATATTCTGCAAACTGTAAAGAAGTCAGCAAGAGTGTCCCTAGGGAGGGTAAAATAAGAATACCTAATTGTATTTAAATATGCAGATGTATTTTTGCATAAAACTGTGCTGCCTCTTAATTCTTCTTATAAAAAATGCATGGGCATTTGGACATATGTTAACAGAAGGAAATAATTCTTATTCCAGTGGTTATTTGTTTTGAGTAAACATTAGCCAGAAGGTATTTCTGAAGCCAATCATGAAAACTGAATTTTTAAATACTTACAGGTTGTTATTTCTAGTATGAAAATCCACAGCTAGTAATTTAAGAGAATACTTGTATAGAGTAAAACTCCATGTGTAGGAGCTTGGGTAAGCACAATTCTTTGCTGATTCATATGCTGAGTGCAGACTGCAACTTAGTATTTAGCAGGGCTGCAGCAGGCAGTGCATGCCTGACTACACTCTCCTATTTTTTCACCCTTCTAATAGCATTGGAGAGTCAAAAAAGCATTGAAAGAAGAAAGGCACGTATTAAGGAATTTGTTATGCAGGATGCACTCAGGCTTCATGCCACTCTTAGCCATATAGATGAGACCTAACCCAACAGTTAAGTTATCTCTGTGCCCTGCTGTATTTACAGGATTGCAAACTGAGAGCAGAATTGAGCCTGAGGAATCATTTTTCAGAATCATGGGGGTTTTTTGTCTGTAGGAAGGCAAGATGACGCTGTTAAGAGGCAGAAACTGTTAAGAGATCTGGGTTCATAATTAAAGATTTCTGATGTGACTCTTTCAAATTAGTTACAAGCTCTCATTTTTTACTGTTGATACCAAGGATGATAAGACTGCTCATCTTATTCAGTTAAAGTGTTTAATTTTTCATAATAACTGTGATATGCTCTGAGGTGGCAGTACTGAATGTCACAGGAACAGCTATGAGGAACTGGCATTATGTACTTTGGTTGAAGATACATAGGCAGATAGCTGAACTGAAAAACTGAAAAAATTTTAAAAGTAAACTTAGAACAGGTCAATTGATCACTCGAGTGTGACCTCTCAGTGCGGAATTACGCTGAAGTGTGCCTTGTAAGCGCTTTGGTAGAAATCACTTAAGAGCTTTGGTAGAAATCACTATTTTTCAGACAGCTACCTCAGACAGTGAGTGTTTATTTTCTATTTATTTAATTCCCTACTTCAGTTCACAACTGAGGAATAGTTTATTCTTCTTCCAAGTACTCTCATTCTGAACTAATGATGTTTCCAAAGCAGCAACCTTCAATACCGAGCCCTGAGTCATTCCCAAGAGGTCTGGGTTTAGTTTCTACGTGTCCTCAGCGTGGAGTCAAAGGACAGCAGGAAAAGACGATCCAAAATCAAGGGCAAGTAACACTTTACAGAGTGAGGAGGCTGAGGGCCGAGATGACCCTCGCCACACCTACGTTTAATTCCATTCAAATAAATCACGTAATTTATGACCAGACAGGGTACCAGCGCCACTTTTTGGTCACAGCCATATACATACCTCAGTACCTAGGCGGGCTTCTCCCTTCACGGCGGGAAAAGAGCCAATTTCCTTCCGTTCGGGGGCGATTCCGGCTGTGGGTGACTCCAAGCCGGCCCCGCCCCAACACCAGCGTCGGCCCCCCAGGCCGAGGAGCAGCGGTGCCCGATCTGTGTCGGTGTCGGGGCAGTGTGGGGGCCGTGTTGGGGCCATGTCGCGACACAGGCGGGTCCCGCGGCGGCAGCCCGGCGGGGCTGCGGGGGACTCGGCTGCCGCCGCCGTGGTGCGCGCCCGGGCCGAGGCCCTCATGGAAGTCGGCGTGGACGAGGAGGTGGAAATGGCGGNTCTGCCCGGCCCTAGTGAGGCACAGCTGGGGCGCTACGTCAGCTCTGGGCTCCTCAGCACAGAGACAGGGAGCTACTGGAGGGGATCCCGCAGAGACGAGGATGGGAGGGGATGAATGAGATGAGAAGATGATGAGATGATGAGATGAGATGAGATGAGATGAGATGAGATGAGATGAGATGAGATGAGATGAGATGAGATGAGATGAGATGAGATGAGATGAGATGAGATGAGATGAGATGAGATGAGATGAGATGAGATGAGATGAGATGANGGAGGGGATCCCGCAGAGACGAGGATGGGAGGGGATGAATGAGATGAGAAGATGATGAGATGATGAGATGAGATGAGATGAGATGAGATGAGATGAGATGAGATGAGATGAGATGAGATGAGATGAGATGAGATGAGATGAGATGAGATGTCTGGAGCATCTCTTATCAGGAGAGGTGTGGGAGTGTCCTGTTTAGTGTAGGGGAGACTGAGGGGATCTCATTAATGCATATAAATATCTTCAAGAGGAGTCCCAGGAAGGCGGTGCAGACGTTTTGGTGACAGGACAAGGAGCAATGGCCATAAATTAAAACAAGAAGTTCCACCTCAACACGAGGGAGAGCTTCATTCCATTGAGGGTGGCAGAGCATTGGAAAGCGTCGAGTTCCCCCTTCTGGAGACATCCCAAACCCCAAATCCCAAAGATGTGTTCCTGTGTCACTTGCTCCGGGTGACCCTGCTTTGGCAGAGGGTTTGCACTGGGTCGTCTCCCTTCTAATCATAACAATTCTGTGGTTCTGTAATAACGAGATGTCAAGATTACTGCCTGTTGTGTTGTTACTGTTTTTTCATTATTATTTCATTATCATTCTAGAGATGGAATTTCCTTCTAGTTTCACTAGTACTGAAAGAGCATTTGTTCACCGGCTCTGTCAGTCTCTTGGACTGGTATCTAAAAGCAAAGGGTGAGTTGGGGTACAATTTGTAGTTTTTTTGGTGCAGACGAATGGAATTTCATGACTAATGATAACCTAATTGATGTTTTTAACATACCCAACTGTGTTGCAAGGAATAGTATTAGAGAAAGAAGTGTAAAAGTAGATACAGTAATAAGCATCTTTGTTCATCGCTGTATACATGCTTGGCAAAGCTTGTGACATGCGTTTTGGAACAGCTTGCTTTTATACATTGTGGATTTAATGGCTCCATTAAAAAAGCTTCTCACTGTGATTTCTGGTTTTTTTCCAAAGATTTTGCATAGAGTCTCATACCTTGACAGATAAAAGTTAACCTAGAGCAGGTTCCTTATTCCTGAAATATGTTTTCTTTTCCCTCCTCACAGAAAAGGAGCCAATCGATACCTGACTGTAAGGAAGAAGGATGTATCAGAGGCACATGCAGTCATGACTTGTGACTTGGCTCTCCGTACGAAACACACTGTTCGGAGTCTAATACAGAGCTTTCCTGTTACAAATAAGGAACGCTCAGAACTCCTGCCAAGGACAGAGCGGGGAAATGCCTGTGCTGTTGAATCTGGTATGTTTGGTGTGTCTTCTGATTTGGACTTGTCCATCAACGCTACTTGAAAAAACCACCTGCAACCCAATGACAAAATAAACCTATTTCTGTTCTGTCCCCTTTCGTGTCCTAACAGACACCTTCAAACAAACACATGAATTTTCCTTACTTTTAAGGTCTTTTATAACTGGTGCTGTGAGGAACTTGGGAAGTCATATCATGCACATTGTGATGTCCACCTTGTGTTGTGTTAATTTAGAATCTTTGAGCCAGTTCCAGCCAAATCTTTTTGGAAGTGCATTTTGAAATGTGGCTTCATACAAGTACTATGAGGTGGGATTAAAGAGTCAGAGTTACCATGATGCCGTAAGAACACCCTTATGAGAAAATGAGGTTGTCTGTTCTGCTTATAAAAATTAATGTCCTTGATAAATCAAGAAGTTTAGTTTTTATTTCTTCATCTGTACAAAATAGATTTGATCCTTAAGAGACTACTGTCCAGACTTCTTGATTTCTCGAATATGGAAGAGTTCACTGAAAGACAAAGTTCTGATAAAATGTTGGGCTTTTTTTTCAAAAGCAAGGCTTTCATCTAGATTATTGCTTTAGCAGCTAGAAGTGGAAGAGTTACACTGTATTTCTGTGGCAGAGATGGGTGTAGTGAACAGAAAATACTTGCCAATATGGCTTGCTTAATTGCATGTTTCTGATACATGATGTATGTTCTTTAAGTGCTTCCATTGCTGTTTTTTTCAATTGTTTCAGTTGTTTAATGAACAGAGGGAAGCTGTAATAAAAGTACTGAAATGCACTGTCTTAGGAATGTAAGGGATAAGTTAATGAACAGTCTAATATTTTCCTTTCTCTGCTTCTCAAGAATGTGTTTTTACTTCTCCTGATCTCTTAGTCTGTGTTTGTCTTGGTACAACAGANGAGATGAGATGAGATGAGATGAGATGAGATGAGATGAGATGAGATGAGATGAGATGAGATGAGATGAGATGAGATGAGATGAGATGAGATGAGATGAGATGAGATGAGATGAGATGAGATGAGATGAGATGAGATGAGATGAGATGAGATGAGATGAGATGAGATGTCTGGAGCATCTCTTATCAGGAGAGGTGTGGGAGTGTCCTGTTTAGTGTAGGGGAGACTGAGGGGATCTCATTAATGCATATAAATATCTTCAAGAGGAGTCCCAGGAAGGCGGTGCAGACGTTTTGGTGACAGGACAAGGAGCAATGGCCATAAATTAAAACAAGAAGTTCCACCTCAACACGAGGGAGAGCTTCATTCCATTGAGGGTGGCAGAGCATTGGAAAGCGTCGAGTTCCCCCTTCTGGAGACATCCCAAACCCCAAATCCCAAAGATGTGTTCCTGTGTCACTTGCTCCGGGTGACCCTGCTTTGGCAGAGGGTTTGCACTGGGTCGTCTCCCTTCTAATCATAACAATTCTGTGGTTCTGTAATAACGAGATGTCAAGATTACTGCCTGTTGTGTTGTTACTGTTTTTTCATTATTATTTCATTATCATTCTAGAGATGGAATTTCCTTCTAGTTTCACTAGTACTGAAAGAGCATTTGTTCACCGGCTCTGTCAGTCTCTTGGACTGGTATCTAAAAGCAAAGGGTGAGTTGGGGTACAATTTGTAGTTTTTTTGGTGCAGACGAATGGAATTTCATGACTAATGATAACCTAATTGATGTTTTTAACATACCCAACTGTGTTGCAAGGAATAGTATTAGAGAAAGAAGTGTAAAAGTAGATACAGTAATAAGCATCTTTGTTCATCGCTGTATACATGCTTGGCAAAGCTTGTGACATGCGTTTTGGAACAGCTTGCTTTTATACATTGTGGATTTAATGGCTCCATTAAAAAAGCTTCTCACTGTGATTTCTGGTTTTTTTCCAAAGATTTTGCATAGAGTCTCATACCTTGACAGATAAAAGTTAACCTAGAGCAGGTTCCTTATTCCTGAAATATGTTTTCTTTTCCCTCCTCACAGAAAAGGAGCCAATCGATACCTGACTGTAAGGAAGAAGGATGTATCAGAGGCACATGCAGTCATGACTTGTGACTTGGCTCTCCGTACGAAACACACTGTTCGGAGTCTAATACAGAGCTTTCCTGTTACAAATAAGGAACGCTCAGAACTCCTGCCAAGGACAGAGCGGGGAAATGCCTGTGCTGTTGAATCTGGTATGTTTGGTGTGTCTTCTGATTTGGACTTGTCCATCAACGCTACTTGAAAAAACCATCTGCAACCCAATGACAAAATAAACCTATTTCTGTTCTGTCCCCTTTCGTGTCCTAACAGACACCTTCAAACAAACACATGAATTTTCCTTACTTTTAAGGTCTTTTATAACTGGTGCTGTGAGGAACTTGGGAAGTCATATCATGCACATTGTGATGTCCACCTTGTGTTGTGTTAATTTAGAATCTTTGAGCCAGTTCCAGCCAAATCTTTTTGGAAGCGCATTTTGAAATGTGGCTTCATACAAGTACTATGAGGTGGGATTAAAGAGTCAGAGTTACCATGATGCCGTAAGAACACCCTTATGAGAAAATGAGGTTGTCTGTTCTGCTTATAAAAATTAATGTCCTTGATAAATCAAGAAGTTTAGTTTTTATTTCTTCATCTGTACAAAATAGATTTGATCCTTAAGAGACTACTGTCCAGACTTCTTGATTTCTCGAATATGGAAGAGTTCACTGAAAGACAAAGTTCTGATAAAATGTTGGGCTTTTTTTTCAAAAGCAAGGCTTTCATCTAGATTATTGCTTTAGCAGCTAGAAGTGGAAGAGTTACACTGTATTTCTGTGGCAGAGATGGGTGTAGTGAACAGAAAATACTTGCCAATATGGCTTGCTTAATTGCATGTTTCTGATACATGATGTATGTTCTTTAAGTGCTTCCATTGCTGTTTTTTTCAATTGTTTCAGTTGTTTAATGAACAGAGGGAAGCTGTAATAAAAGTACTGAAATGCACTGTCTTAGGAATGTAAGGGATAAGTTAATGAACAGTCTAATATTTTCCTTTCTCTGCTTCTCAAGAATGTGTTTTTACTTCTCCTGATCTCTTAGTCTGTGTTTGTCTTGGTACAACAGAGCTTGAAATTTAGTATATGAATCTGTTAATCAAAATAAATATGTATAGTTGAGTTTACAGCAAGCTTTTCATTCTTCTTGTTAGAAATGAGAAGCTTGACTCAGCCAATATATCAAGCAGTAATTCAGTTTATTAATTAATATGGCAAAGTATGAGCAAAAACAGCACTGGGTACAGTGGGGGTTTCCCCTCCAACTGCACAGTGATTGTTGGGCTCGCTGGTATTTATTGATCATATTCATGCATATTCATAAGCTTTCTCAGCAGTTTCTATTTCNNNNTTAGAGCTTGGGATAGATTCACTTCCCTCTTTTGTTCAAATCTTCTATATATTCTAAAGCCACAGTTTAAAAATCCTTAATACAAAGTAACATTTTAAATCTATAATTCAAAGGTTCTTATTACAAAACAGCTTAAGAGTTATAGAAGTTAATTGCAAGCAAAAGATTGATTCAAGGGCCTTCTTCCATGTTTTACTTTCCTTGGTTGTTTATTAGAACTCATCTTTATAACTGTCCCATGCCTGTGTTCCACACATTTCACAATTATAATTACATAGGTTATTTTTATTTACCTGACACGAAACATAACTTTGTATTTCACATTCTGGAAAATAATTATCTAGGAATTATAGAGTAGCACTAGCAATGATGGATTTGAAGTAGCTCCCTGAGAAAATGTGCATGTTTTTTGGCTACTTATGCACTGCTTTCTAACACATCACACTGCTGTGTGGGGTCCAGGACTGTTGATACAGCATGCTTGCATGAGTGTGATTTCAGGCAAGTGCATGGAATAGATTAAAGGTTTAACTCTGTAAGTGTGTATTTCTAGGAAGAACTGCAGGTGTGAAATGTGGGTGTAGATACAAAGGCCACCAAAATACACGAGGCTGGTTTTCTCTGGTTTAGTTTCTGTTTCTCCTTTTGCCCTTTGTAGGCTTTTTTGACTTGGAGCAATGCTCTGGAAGAGTCTGGTTTTGTTCAAAATACCTACGAAAGTAATAACCATTTTGAAAAATACCTATTTCAAGCGCCGCAGGAGGACATGTTGCTATAAGTATGACTTCTAAATGTATGATGGGTTTGTCACTTTACCCACTGGGATGCATAAAAAGTCAGCAATGTTAATTTTTAAGTACAATTTTTGAGCAGTGTTTTAGTGACCTTCCTTTTTTATCTGTATAAATAAACTTTTAACTTCTCTTCACAGAAAACAAAGAAGTAAACAAGACAAGTGGTCGACTTAATGACGGTATCCCCCAGGTCCCAGTGAAAAGAGGGGAATCAGAGTTTGATTCCTTCAGGCAGTCACTACCAGTTCTTGAAAAACAAGAGGAAATTGTTCAAATAATAAAGGACAATAAAATTGTTTTGATTATAGGAGAGACTGGATCAGGAAAAACTACGCAAGTATGTTTCTTCAATTAAATAAGAAAGATAACAGTATTTATACGAAACTAAAGCCAGTTCTGTAACATTTGTGATATGGGATATTTTAATTCTATTTTAAGGCTCTTCTTTTCCTGTATGATTGAAAATCTTGTGTTCCAATTCACTTTCTTATTTTTGAAACACTAAGCCAGCAGATAGGTACTAAAAGCATAAGTGGTTCCTCACAATTTTCTGATAGATACAATTTTTTCATTAAAATAATACAAAATATTGATAGGAAAGTCGGTGTGATGTTTGTATAGCCCTTTTTCTTCTAAGGCTAGTTCTGTGTTTAGTACCCAGAGTAATATATTTTTTGTGTTAAAATGAGAGATTGTCTACAAGGCTTTTTTTTTTTTTTAGATTTCTCTGAAGCAGGAGGGATACACTGCAAGTTTTTTCTTAAAAAAAAAAACTTAAATAGGTTATACTTAGAAATTTATTTTCCGCCAGTTCAGTTATGCTTGTATTGATAATCCTAATGAAAAGTCTTTTGCTGTGTGTAATACTGAGATGCAGTTAAATTGTTTCCCTGTGCTAACAAAGCTGTGACTTTCTCAAAAAGTAAATTTGAACTACTTCTTTACAGATCCCTCAGTTTATCCTTGATGACTGCTACGAGAATGGAACTCCCTGTCGTGTGTTTTGTACTCAGCCGAGACGTTTAGCAGCTGTTGCTGTGGCTGAAAGAGTGGCAGCAGAAAGAAGAGAGAAGATTGGCCAGACAATTGGTTACCAGATCCGGTTAGAAAGCAGGTACTAATGGTATTTCTAAGTGTCAGTTGATCTTGTGTTGGTATTGTGAATCTTGTGTACATTTAAACTGCAGTATGTTTGGGATGCAGCCTCACAAATTATAGGTGGGATATGTTATTGCAGATAAGGAATACTTAAGAGTGAAAAGGATGGCTTTCTTCCTGTGTTTTGCAGTTTCATTTAGTAGGTTGTCTTATAGAACTGAATTTCAAGCATTTTCTGTTGATTTCTTCTGCAGTGTATGCGTGTAAATCCTTGACTGGTTTTCAGATCCAGTCTGTACTTTTCTTCTTTTTTTTTTCTCCCTCTCTACTTTTTACATGTGTGGATCCAAAAGTTCTGCAAGCTTTGAAGGCAGGTGTGAAGACCAGCATAATGTAACAAATCTTATGTAGTGTGAGTTGATAGGAGTCATAAAAGGGAAAACAACAAAATTGGAAAGCGGCTGATGAAGCTGAGCATTATTTATCAGTCTAGTTTGGGCTAAATTTACTTTTCTTCAGTTTTTGTGTTTAAAACATGAAGTGATGTAAAAGTAGAGATTTCAATATCACTTGATAAATTTGTCTGTAAAGCAGAACATGAATGGATTGTGTGGGGTTTTTACTTTTTTGCACCGTGTAGGCAGTGACATTTCAGGAAGGGCCAGCAGTTGGGATATGAGTGACCAGAAGATGGCAGAAGGCTGTATTGCTTGAGTGAACAAAGATAACACATAGCTGATGAAAATTAATGTGCTTGAACAACAAAGCCACAACAAGAATTCAAATGTGTGTATGAAAGTTCTCATGGATATTTAGAGATTAGAAGAGCTAGTGAAGATGTATCACAAATAAGCTGGATGATTAATATATGGAAGTACTATGCTGGCAGAAGAAGAGCAAAGTCAGATCAAAATGGAAGAATTACTGGAAGCAGTGCCAAAAATCTAGCCTGAGAAGAATCAATATATTTACTCCAGAGAAACACTAGAAGGGGGAGATAACAGTATTGAACTGTGGACAGAAAAAATCTGGAGTGGAGATGTTTAGTGGTGTTCATAGTAACACAGAAGTATAATTTTTAAAGTTTTCTTAACTGTCTTCCAGAGAAGAGCTGTAGAGTACAGTACAAAGGAACTTTTCAACTCATTTAGGATGGCAGTATCAGAGGAAGTAGTGACAATTGCTGTTTTTATTGGGACAGCTAACTCTGCCCCAGATACAGAATTGTAACATTTCAGTATTTTGACCTCCTGAAAAACCAGAGGATCAGCAGATTACTTTGTGATTTAGTCAGCTGTAATGTATTGTGTCTTCAAGGCAAGGCTTTGGGAAGCTGTGGGGAGGCTTCTGTGAGAAAGAGCCAGAAGTCTCTCCCATGTATGACAGAGCTGGTGTCAGCCAATACAGACCTGCCTCTGGCGGAGGCTGAGCCCATCTGTGATGGTCGTAGTGCCTCTGGGATAGTGAGGAATGGGGGAGGAAAACCTGCACAACAGAGGCAGCAGTTCAAGAAGAGCAGTGGGAGCATGTGAGAGAAGCAGCTCTGCAGACAGGAAGGTCAGCACAGCAGGAGGGGAGGAGGTTCTCCAGGTGCCAGGTGCAGCCCGTAGTGAGGCAGCTGTGCCCCTGCAGTCCATGGAGGTCCATGGTGCAGCTTGGATCCCCCTGTGCAGGACTCTATGCTGGAGCAGGTAGATGCTTGAAGGAGGCTGTGATCCTCTGGCAGGTTCATGCTGAAACAGGCTCCTGGCAGAACCTGTGGCCCCTTTCAGAAGCAGGTTTGCCGTCAGGGTTGTGACCCTGTGGGGATCCCACACTGGAGCAAGCTGTTCCTGAAGCATTGCACCCTGTGGAAAGGGACCTGTGCTGCAGCAGTTCAGGGAGAGCTGCAGCCCATGGGAAGGTTTCATTGGAGAAGCTCATGGAGGATTGTAACCCATGGGAGAGACCCACATTCTTCCCACTTGTCCTTCTCTTGATCCCGTGAGTCTTTCATTGTGTTTCCTCTCCCCTACCCATGGAGAGGACAGATAGAGTGGCTTGGGTGGGCACCTGGCATCCAGCTAGGCTCATCCCACCATATGTACACAAATACAAAGTCTATATCCAAGCATATGCTGAGGAATTGGAACCTGGTTTTCCATGTGGAATTTTCTAGTAAATTGAATGGCATGCAGAGTTTCTTCATGGTTCTCTTTTACTTCCTTATTTATTAAAATTTGAATCTTATTTTTTCAATTAATCCGTTGTTTAAAGTTTTGGGGCGCAAGCACTACAAATTGTTTGCAAATGTCTGGGAAACGGCATAGTTTAAAAACAAGTGGTGTGCATGAGTCTTTTAGGGAGAGAACTGTAGTTCCTCTTCTGGTCAGCAGCTGCTTTAATTTTTGATCCATGGAAAGCTAACTGCCTTTAAATGGTGCAAACCCCCTGAGTTGTCTCTGTGATCTGTTCCATAGGGTTTCTCCAAAGACACTGGTAACATTCTGCACTAATGACATGCTCCTTCGCACGCTGATGGCAGGAGACAGCACCCTCTCCACCGTGACCCATGTTATTGTGGTGAGCATCCTGTGGTCTTTCATGTGGGGTGGAGCAATATGTATTGCTTTAGAAAATGATGTCCTCATTTGTTTTATTTAAATTTGCTGAGCACTTTAGGTGGTTTTGATTGGTGGAATCTCAATCAACTTTAAAGCCTTCCTGAGTCCTTAGAGTAGCATGCATGTTTTGTGGATTTTTGTGTTTTTCTGTGTGTTTGTGTTTTTTCCTATAAAAATACCTTATTTTATTTTAATGCCAGTGATTAGTTGTGGAATCAGGAGGAGTTGAGGAGGACAGAAGTGTAAATTTTTTTTAACTTCCCCTGTTAGCAGAAAATCCTTAGGGAGGCTTACATTGATGTGGTTAAATGTGATCGCATCAGAAGTTCTGTTATCATGTATTTGTTTTAGCAATACCAGGTTTTCAGTCCATTTGTTTGCCCAGAGTTTTCAAGATAATGTGGAGTCTAATTGCTAGCAAATTATTCAGGTGTGCATTTATTTATGATTATGTTAGTATTCCTATTGTGGAATTTAATAAGTAAAGGGAACAAGAATGTTTATGGCAAGATTTAAGTACTGAAGATTAAAGGAAATCATGGTAATTTTAGGTGTCTACCTGTTTATCAAAGTTAAAAGCATGAGAATGATCTGTACATTCTTGATGTCAGCCTAAAAACCTGGTATTTGAGCCCTTATTTCATTCATTCATAATACAAAACAGAAGAATGACAAAGGTGATTAATCAGTTACATGCCTTAATTTATAGGCTTTGTGTATGACTTGTCTAAGCAATCTGTCTGTTTTTCTGATTATGTGGTGTCATACATTTCTTTAAATGCTTATCAGTGATGAAGTGAGAATTTATTAAAATAAGGTTTGTAGGATTTGTGGTTTATGGCATTTTCTTGAAATTTGGCTTCAAATACAAAATTAGAGAGGTTTCAGATATTCACTTTGGCCTCTGAAGTTAAAGTGTGTACAGATTCAGCATTGCAGTGCACTCAGCTCTGATAAAAACTTTTTGAAGTATTTTTTTTTGCTTATGGATAGTTTTTAAAAAACCCCCTATTACTTAAACTAGACTTGCACATTTTAAGGCCTCAATAATGTGCCACCAAATCATATATTTTATTTTTTTAGAAAAAGTTTGTTTTTATCAGAAGTTGTGATCTTGACTCTGTGAGGTTTTTTTATCTCTTCTTTTCTTTTTTTTATAGGATGAAGTACATGAGAGAGATAGATTCAGCGACTTCTTGCTAATAAAACTGAGAGATGTGCTGCAAAACCAGAACAATTTAAAACTAATTATTTCTAGTGCTGCTCTAGATGCAAATCTCTTTATTAGATATTTCGGAAGCTGCCCAGTAATACATAGTAAGTATTTATCTTAACTCTTAAATCTGAGTATACCTGCCCAGATCTTACTAAACTGTAGCAAACTGTTCTGAGTAAAGGCACATGATGAATACATCGAGAGTTACAGGAATCCTTGTTCTTTGGGTAGTCAGGTTTCTTGTTTCTTAACTATTTTCACCTAGTTCAGAGTGAAGTGTTTTAGTCACTGGGAGTTCTGTAAATGCATGCTGCCCCCCTCCACTATTAATTGAAGAAGTAGGAAAAGGTTATTGAAGTGCTGTCGTCATGCTGATACAGGACCTAGGAGCTACGTGAGTGTGACATATATTAATAGACTCCAGTAGATTCTTGTTCTTTGGGCCTTATGAAGGTTGTTGCTGGTTACTGGATAAAACACAGGTAACTGTACCTGTTCAGTTCAGAAATACAGGCTTAGGCAGATTGGGTTTCATGCTTGAGTCACATGATTCTTTGATCTAAAGAAAATTAGTTGGCATTCATCTAGGTAAATATTCAGAAAAAGCATCCAGTTTCTCTTTGTTTGTGTTCAGACTCAGTTACCTGCAGTTAGATTACATTCAAATGCAAAGAAATGTCACCATTATTGCTGTTTTAATTTCATTTGACTGATCTTTAATAGAGGCAGAATATAGATGCATGGGAGATGGGGGCAGGTTTTGTGGGTTTGGGAGTTTTTTCCCACCCTCCTGGCTTGCAGGTTTTCTGCATGGACAACCTCCTTTTGCAATCCTCTTATTTTTTCAAGTACTCTGGGGGAAAAAAACCCCAAACCCACAAATGTGTTTTGAAAAGTAGCTTTTAAGATAAATGCTTTATTTGACAATCAGGTATTGTCAATCATGACTCTCTGCATGTCAGCCTTTTTTTGAAAAATCTCAACAGTTTTAGGAAACAGGTGGGATTGCTTACTGGTTTATTTTACCAAATGTTTGTGAGAAGAAAACCTCTTTTTTTTTTTTTTTTTTTTTCAGATGGAAGTGTTTATTTCTAGTTCCCAGTTTTGAATTTCTGCCTAGTAAAATAAGGCTTGCAACTTGCTGGACACAGGAATCTGGAAATTACACATGATTTCATGTTCTCTGAATTTTTTTTGCAAGGGGGAGCCTCAGTTGTGATTGTTGTGTGGATTTCCAGTTTACTCTTTTTGCAGCTTCCTGTTCTTTCACATTGGTATATTTGTGTTGGAAATTCTGCTGGCAATCTCTCCAGTTTACTGCAGTGCTTATGCTGGTTATGTAATAGGCCAATAGCAATTGAAAAGATTTTTTCTCCTTTTTTTTTTCTTTGAGAATTTAAGAATTACAATTAGTGGCTGTTTCTGTTAATGTAATGAAAAAGGTTTGATTCTCCTTCAGCAATATGGCTGACAAAATCCTGACCACAGTAACCAACATTTTGTAGTTGTGGATTGCTGTAGTACAGAGAGTTTGTGATCAGTGTTGGAAGACTACCTCTGTGACAGCTTCTAAAAGTATGTGAATTGTGTATTGTTTTTCTGAAGGAAAATCCTGAGTGATCTAAGTCAGCTTAAGGGACAAGAGATCAAAATGTAGAGATTTTAATTCTTCATGCAAAAAGCATCCTTTAAGATTCAGAGATAAGGTCTAGAAAAGAGTCATGTTGAAAAAGAAATCACGATAAAGGTAAAGACAATGGGATGTCTCATTTGTCAAGAAATATTCAGTAAAGAAAGCTCAGCTTTGCTGAATTAGTTGAGGACATGGAGATAAGTCTATCTTCTCACATACTTCTCATCAAAAGAAATTCAATTTCAAAGATATACTTTCAATTCAATTCAAAGATATACTGTCTCCATGTGGAACCTTGCAAAAAGCTGTATTAATTGCTTATTAATTAATTACATTTTTAATCCAAGTGTCAGACTTACATGGTGAGTTCTTGTTTGTAACCCTAAACAAAAACGGCTGTTTTCTTTTTCACATTTAAAAATATTTATAGTTAATAACTGTCAATCTTATGAACATCTCTTGCTATAACATTTGATAAAATTGAAGAGGTTGATGAGAAACAAGGTGGCATTTTACTTTGGAAATGTTTTGTTTTGTATAATTTTGAGAAAAATAAACTCCAGTGAAGATGGTATTTAAAAAAAAATGCTGTAAGTGAAGCTAATGAATATAATAATCCATAATCTTTTATGGATTTTTTATACTTCTAGTCCATGGGAGACTTTTTGAAGTTAAAGAGATGTTTCTAGAGGACATTTTACGAAGCACTGGGTATACAAACAAAGAGATGGTGAAGTACAAAAAAGAGAAGCAGCAAGGTTGGTGAGCTTCTTAATTGTAAGGGTTGGCAATGAGAATCATTGATTGATTGAACAAACAATTAACAGGATTATTTTCTGTTCAAATTCCAAAGTCAGGAGATTAAATGAGATGTGATTAGATGACAGCGAGTATCTTTAAAGCTCTCAGTATGTACATTATTGAAATAGTTTATGCAATTAAAGAAAAAAAATCACTTTCAGTAGTTGCATTCTTTTTGCTTTCAGTTGATATAGTTAATAACTGCACACATGAATACTAAAGAAGCATAGGATGATCTGTACCTTGGGGTGTAAATTAAAGTGCGGCTATTAAGGCAGGCAGGATTTTATACATCTTGCAAAAAATGAACAAGTTGTTCCCTTTAGTAACATTTTTCACTGCTTTCTTCAGGCATGGATGTATTTTTTGTAGGTGTTAACACTCTTGAGCTAACATAATTGGTTTTCAGTTGATTAAGTAGATACTGCTTCAGAAGTTTTACTGGCAACTGAAAGTAATAATCCCACTGATTATTTAAAGAAATTTTTTTTAAAAATGCAAACCCTAAAGCTGTAATATACAATCCTAACTGGATATTTATCATAGTGCTCAGCTTTGATCACTTGGGATAGAAAAGTTCAGTTAATACACTGGTGTCTTCTACTGTTTCTTCCACTTGTGTACAAAAATAAGTTGTTGCACGCAGGGTTTGTATCACTTGTCTTCAGCATTCCACTTCTGGAAAAAGATCTGTGCTAAGATTGTGTGGAAGGTGATTACTTAAGGAAGAACCTTTGAATGCAGTAGTTTGGAATAATGGAGGCTTGGGGGGTTAAACACCAAAATGGTAGATTTTATCTTGTTCTTGTAGCCCTTGTTTGCA
Source organism: Urocynchramus pylzowi (assembly GCA_013397555.1). Classification (NCBI taxonomy): domain Eukaryota; kingdom Metazoa; phylum Chordata; class Aves; order Passeriformes; family Fringillidae; genus Urocynchramus; species Urocynchramus pylzowi. The sequence goes on from VZRH01003556.1 coordinate 391,335, forward strand.
GTGGTGCACTTTGGGTACCCTTAAACATGTCATTTATGAAGGACTTGTAGTAGCATTCTAGATTAAATGAAAGAGATTGAATAGGTAAAACTTCGACCTACTGTAACTATTTTAGTAGAAAACAATGTATAATAAAGATGACTCTAAAACTTTCTTGGGGAATACTTTTCATTCTAGAAGAGAAACAGAAGAATACTCTTGCTGAGTGGTGTTCAGCTCAAGAAAACACTAACAAACTGACATCTCGGAGACAAAAATCAGTTCCAAGGGCAAATGAAGAGTACAAATGGTTGGATGATGGTGGTAACACAGTATTTAATCAACTGGTAATTTTTTTCTTTTGTTGAAAGAGATGTTTATATTTGTGTTGTATTACTAGCAATTTAAAATATGTTTTCTAAAGATCTGTAGAGTCTTTCAGGATATTAACATATTTTAAAGATTACTTTATTAGGATGAACTGCTCTAGCTGAAGTGTGCTCTTCATTTACGGTGGTTGTACACAACTTTTCCTCAGATCAAATGGCTTGACTGCCATTATGTTAATACTTGCAAATGACAAAATCAGTGTGTTAACTGATATCTGAGTGCTGGACTTCTGGTTGCTGCTGGGAAAAATAACCACTCAAATTCTTTGTGGGTAATTTGTGAGAATAAAGACAACTCTTGAAAGAGATTAATCTTTCAATATTGTCTTTTATCTTCAGACTGAAAAAGATGTGAATTGCCTTGAACCGTGGATAGTAAAAGAAATGGATTCCTGTCTTTCTGATATCTGGCTGCATAAAGATATTGATTCGTTTGCTCAGGTGTTAAATCTTATTTTAACTGAAAATGTCAGTGGTAAGTTTCTTGTGTTATTACATAAGAAAAAAGCAACTTCAAATTTACTTAGATTTTTATGGCTACTTTTATCTCCAGTTTCAAATGTTGTTACCTTTGCATTCTGATGCCTACTGGAAAAAATGGATGGGGCTAGCAGAATGTAAGAGCTGTTTAGTTGTTGTTTTGAAGTATTGACAGAAGTGTGTTTTTAAAACACACATGAACTGACTGCAGTGATAAAGTGAGGAAACAAATTCACTTTGGGCTGGAATTTGAAAGCAATATTTGTACTATATTTAGATGAAGAAATAACATTTCTGTTGGGTTTGCTGTTTTTTTTTTTTTTTACTTCTCAGTTGATTATAGGCACAGTGAAACTGGTGTGACTGCTCTGATGATTTCTTCAGGGAGAGGCTTTTTGAGTCAAGTAGAACAGTTGATCAGTATGGGAGCAAGTATCCACTGCAAATCATCTAATGGCTGGTAAAAACAGAGAAACCAAAAGACAGATTTATTTGTCAATAAAGGAGAGAAAAGGAAAATTCTTTAACATCTAAATTAATTTGCTAACTTAGCACACTGCTGTAAGAACTATGGATTTTGGCAGCCTAAATAGTTTCTAACTCCTGTTAATCACATTGTTTTCTGTACTTTCTAAATTGAATTCTTAATTACATGGTCTTGATGATGAGCTATAAACTTTGTTTCAGTAGGTCTTATTTAAGACACTGGTTAGCAAAACAACTATAATCTACTAAATTGGTCCAAAATGTTTGGCAATTCTTATTTTCATGGAGTTACCTATACCAGAAGATCTTTCTGTTTTGTTTCTAAATATGTTGAAGCATGTAAAAATATTTGTGAATCTGTAAAAACTCAAGTTTTGTGGTCATGAAGTATGTCTTCATATAAACAGGGAAGTGCAGTAAATAACTGTAGTATGGAATGATAAGAATTAGTATTCCAGGGGTCTGATATTTAGTACTAACATTTGAAAAACTTGGGAAGGAATGCAGTTTAAAGGTAAAACAGTGAACTGCATTGTGAGGAGGACAGCTTCTGAAAGACATGAAATAGCCCAATGTTTTCCCACGTTTTGGCAAAACGCCTGGGGTGTGACTTTTTGAGATGACTTTAAGGGTACTGCAAACAGGCAGGTCTGATCTCTGCACGTTATTGTGGGCTTTTTAAAGGAATGGCACATTCTATTTCCTTGTGCATGTTTGCAGGTACTCCTGTGTAAAACTTTTGTGGTAAAGACATTCTTTTGTGGTAAAGAACTGCAGTTATCTAAAAGTCAGATAGCTGTTAACACCTATTCAAGCACTTTCAAATGGGAAGTTGCAGATCCAGCAATAACAGTACTGATAACAATACAGAAACTGGTACAAAAGTCTGGTGTCTGATGTGCTATTCATATTCATTTTTTGAAGTGAAAAATCTAATAAAAATACTTGTGAAACTCTTTCAGGATGGCTGTGGACTGGGCTAGGCACTTTGGACAGACAGAGGTTGTTGATCTGTTGGAATCCTACAGGTAAGCTGTAACTGTTTTGCAGAATGAGTTGTATAGCATAGTGAAGGGAAATTTGAGGTTTATGTCCTTTTAATCAGAACAGGTTTTTTCATGCTGTAAGATCTGGACTGAATAGCAATACCTTTTTTTTTTAAGAATAGGAATATTTAAAAAACAAACAACATAAAAGTTTGTACTCAGTATCATATTGTTTATGTTTGCACAACTTGCTGATTCTATACTATGTACCATTTTATTTTCACATGCTTTCTTTGGAAACAAATTTGTCATGTGTTTTTATCTGTATATTTTTTTATACACAATACACATGTTATAAATAAAACTTTTGCAAGCCAATTAAAAATTTAAAAACTACGATTTATTATCGTTTACAAATCAGATAGCCGACCCACCGAAGGACAGCGCCGAGCCCGGGCTCGATGCTGGGTGAACCAAAAAGCCTGGCCTCTGTCACACCAAGCCTACCCCGCTCACGACTGCGGCATGTTGGAGCAGAGTTTTATACTCTTTTTCTGCCCTCAGGCTTAGTNGAGTGTTCAAATGTTAATAACACCTCCTCCACCCATGGCTGCTTCTTCATGGTATGAGCTGCAGCAGCAGCCTGATAACATGTTAATTTGTCCTCCCAGCTGCAGGCACTGCTGAAGCCCCACAGCCTGTTCGAATGTAAATGAAAGGAATTTGGCTTGATACATTCCTTTCTGTGGTCTGTCTCACCCAGTGTAGTCACTTACTATTTGTAATATAAGAAAACATCTATTTCAGCATGAATTATCAAATACCTATAACACACATATTAAAGAAACTTTACAGAAGTAATGTATATGCTAGGCCATTCAAGAATGATTTTTTGATTAATTTACAGTTATCATAGTTGAGCTAGTGTTTTGTAAAGATTATATTTATTATAATTTCTCTTAGTGTAGTTTCTGCTAGTGGGAAATTTTTGGAGAATATGTATCTCTTAAATAGTCTTCCTTGAACAGATAAATGAGAAGTATCTTTTTTTTTGCTTGTGGCTGTGTCTCAATGAAGATTAAGAAAAATAAAGTTAACACTAATATTGGCATCCTTTGTTGGGTTAACGTTTAAATCAGTGAACAGTAATAGTATGGTGATTCTCTTCTGCTACACTTAAAAATTAGAATTCAAGACCAATAGTCATGTTGGTCTTGATCTAAGTTTGAGGTGATGGCTGAATGCAAACCTGAAGGGGCAGCCTTGACTCTGGTGTATTTTTCCATTATAGTGCTTCATTTGGATTTGGAAATCTGGATGAAAGTTCCCTGGTACAAAAAAGTGGTAGTGACCTTAGTGCAGAGGACAGAGAACTACTGACAGCTTATCATCACAGTTTTGATGATGAAAAAGTGGATCTGGATCTGATAATGCACTTACTTCATAGCATCTGTCATAGTTGTAATGTGGGTAGGTAAATACCTAACCAGTTGTTGTGGATTCAGCTTCTGATGAATCATGCTCTTTTTTCAGCAATCCCCAAAAGTTAAAACCTTCTGAGTGCTAGTCTACATGGCACTCACATGTATTTGAATTTTCTGTTTAACTTTGCAAGCCAACTTCCTTTTTTAGGAGCAATTTTAATATTTCTTCCTGGGTACGATGAGATAGTGAGCCTGAGGGACCGCATTCTTTTCGATGACAAGAGATTTGCTGATAATGCTCACAGGTAAAACCATTAGTTACTGTGGCTTTTCATTGCTTCTTTTAAGGATGCTTAAAATGTTCTTTTTGTCTTGCATTAGATATCAAGTTTTCATGCTTCATTCAAGTGTGCAGACTTTGGATCAGAAGAAAGTGCTTGAAACTCCACCTTCTGGCATCCGCAAAATTGCAAGTATTAGAGGACTTTGTCAGATGCTACAATGATCTATTTTGCCGTTGCTTTTACAGTTACTATAGTTTTGGTAGTTTTGTTTTTTTTTTTTCTTTGCAGATTCTTTCTACTAATATTGCAGAAACCAGCATAACAGTCAATGATGTTGTATTTGTTATTGACTCAGGCAAGGTGAAAGAGGTATGACTGCCTTAAATTTTCCTAGTGTGATTCTAAAACACACAGTGCATAAATTTTGGAGAACTTTTTTTTTTAACTTTACACTAAAGTGAAAAAAATATTTTACTAGCTGAGAGCTAGTGCCTGTCAGGCAACAGTCCTCACTGAAAAGTTTCAACATCCATTTGTTTTAAGACAAATACTGTGAATAGCTAGCTGTCTAAAAAACCTTGTAAAAGCTAATATAGGTTGATGTATTAATGTATCTTTCTCTTTTGTAATTTAGTATTTCTCTTGAATTTTTAAAACAAGTCTTCAGTTTAGACCACCACCTTCCTGAGACTTAGAGAACACTGGGAGTTCCTTTTATCCTAGTATTGTATCAAGTCCAAAAATAATCCATTAAGTTTTTAAGCAGGTTTTTTTTGTGTGTTCAGTGCTCATTCCTAATTACTTGTTCAAGAAAAGTGAGATCACATAATGAGGCAATTTAAGACCTAGTGTATGTCTTTGAAAATGAAATTGGATTTCATAGGCGATATGCACACCAAATTTCCAAAGTTCTCGTAAAACAACCTTTTTTTTTGTAATTTTACATCAATCTAAGAAAATAAGTAGGTAATTTCCAAGTGAGCTAAAAAGGAAAACTTTATTCGGTATAATAATGTATTTTTACTTGCTTTGTGATATCTCAGAACGCAGATCTGACATACCTTTTACTGATTTGCAATTACCTATTGACTAGAAAATGTTTTAATTTCAAAAACCATGTAGCACTAAGATACTACGAAGGAGATACCATCATAAAGTCCCTTGAAAATGAGAAGATACCTTTGTGCCAGAAGCTGCTGTATATATTACTGGTTCATATCTTTTAGAAAACTTCTGTTAGTAATCTAAATAACTAGTAACTTTTATTTCATGTACCCTATTGAGTTTTCAGTTTATATTTCTTTCTTTGTTTTTCTAGAAGTCTTTTGATGCACTGAGTCATGTTACAATGCTAAAAATGGGGTGGATTTCAAAAGCCAGTGCTATCCAGAGAAAGGGCAGGTAATAAATGCCTTATACAGGTTTTCATTTTGCAGATATCCACAGTCCTTTATTTAGATATAGAATAAAGCACACAACATAAAAACTGTTTCTAGCCTAGTCCAATGTCATGTTGGATAATGGCCAACACTCCTCAGCAGAGGAGTAGGGTTCCTAGTAGTATGTATTTCCTTGGAATAATGTAGTATGTATTTCCTTGGAATAATTTCCCAAGTTGTAGAAGAGTGGTGCTCAGGCATTTCCCAAAGGTCTAGGTTGTCTTCCCCCATTAATTTGTTCTCCTTCCTCTTTCTCCCGTGTAGCACCAGCAGTCAGTGTCCAGTGGGGTGTTTGCACATCTTGTCTGTGGGCAGAAGACTGCGTATTTCACTTTCTCCAAGCTATCCATGACTTAACAGGCCATGATTTCATTCTTCCCAAAACTGTGGGTGAGGCTCAGAAATTGATGTAGCAACAAATGCCTGTTTAATCAATCACATTGGCATTAAGCTGCATATATCTATATGAATGAGAGAATTTGCTGTCTCCCATTCACTCACAAGTTATTTAATCCTTATTCTACCTTTTACTCCAAGGTTCACTTCTGTTTGGGGCATGTGAGGGGAAGAAATGAAGTTTGCAACTGATTCCTTACAACAAAGAATGATTGAGATTTGGACTGGTCTTAGGTTAGCAAAATACCCACAGCAATTTACATTAGATAAGCCTTGTTTTTCTTTCTCCAGATTTCTCAGTGTTGGGTTAAAACTACACTAAAAATTGCCACATTCTCAAAAATAATACATGATTGGAAAACTCTCACTTTGCATGTGACTTACAACACTTTCTTCATAGAACTTCTATGTGCTTCTGTTTCTCCATTCTGAGTTTCTGTGTCTGTTTGTTGGCTTTTGTTTTTAGAAAGAAATCCTAATTTTCCCAACTTCCCATATTTTATTTTCAAGGGCTGGGCGCTGTCAGCCTGGAGTCTGTTTTCGTCTCTTCAGCAGGCTCCGATTTGAGAATATGTTGGAATTTCAGACGCCAGAACTTCTAAGAATGCCACTTCAGGTGCATGTTCAGTTGGAAATTATAACTTAAAAAAGTATAATGTCATCAAACCATACTATTAATTGCAACAAATCATGTGTTTGGGGGTTGTTTCCAAATCTTGCTAATCTTTTTTGTTTTGCCTTTTAACTTGCAGGAGATTTGTTTGTACACTAAACTTCTGGCTCCAATTAATTGTTCAGTTGTTGACTTTCTTATGAAAGCTCCTGATCCTCCGCCTGCTGTAACTGTGAGAAATGCTGTGCATATGCTTAAGGTCAGAAAAGGAATAGGTTTAGATGGTAATTGTGTTTGATCCCAGATTTGTGGTGTAGCAGTCTATCTTACTGACTTCAGTTTGTACCGAAGTTGTTTTTAATTACTTAAGGAGGTTTTGAATTTTTGTTTGTCTGTTTTCATTTTGTCTGTGGGGATGTGTTTTGCCATGTCAAGGGAAGAGAGCGCTTCAAAGTCTTGTCTCTGTTAATAGTCTGACTTGCTTTTTTAGTGTTTGGAAACAAATCTACTTAATGTCCAGTATTCACATCCTTTCTGCTTTCACTGTAAATTGATTTTGTCCACTGTACCCGTCCCCCTCTCCTTTGTTTGTTTGTTTGTTTATAAACAGACCATAGATGCCATGGACCCTTGGGAAGATCTCACTGAGCTTGGTTATCACCTCACTGAATTACCTGTAGAGCTACATCTTGGTAAAATGGTGTTGTATGCTGTAGTTCTGAAGTGCCTGGATCCTGTTCTGACCATTGCCTGTGCTCTTGCCTGCCAAGACCCTTTTGTGCTGCCCACGCTGGCCTCTCAAAAGCGGGCAGCCATGCTGTGCAGGAAGCGTTTTGCTGCCGGGACGTTCAGTGACCACATGGCCCTGCTCAGGGCTTTCCAGGTAGTACTTCATTTCAGAGAGTACTAATCACAGTAGATCACCCAATCAAGGCAAATTATGTACCAGTCTACTTGGATGTAGAATGGTGGACCGTGATTAAGTCCATGGAGAAGACTATATTTGTGCCTAGTGGCTTTCCTGTGTATTGGACTCATAAATTTGTGAGGGAACACTGTTTGTAGTATGTTTTGTTGATATTTTCAAACCTTACAACATTCTGAATGTTCCAACAATGTGCCTCTTTAAATTCTGCTACATTGAGAACTTCAAATCATGATCTTAATGTAATTATCTTTATTAAATTAAGCATTTTAACTTGACATAATGATCATTGTAGTGAATGGGTAAAGAGAATCTATTTCTTGAACAGAAAAAAGAATCTGGTTTGATACATTTACTTTTAGAGTGGGTTTTGTGTTCATTTTATTGACACAAATGTAATATTTTTAAAAATGCAGTTTTTAGTTTTAGCCTATCAAATTAATAGGCAAATGTAAAAATGTTTTCAGGCATGGCAAAAGGCACGCAGTGATGGCTGGGAGAGAGCCTTCTGTGAAAAGAACTTCCTATCTCAAGCCACAATGGAAATCATTGTAGGAATGAGAACACAGTTACTTGGCCAGCTTAGAGCCTCAGGTAAAGAACTTGGAAAAAATTTTAACGTTGTTTTCAAGTCAAGCATATAGAAATTGTAACAAAAATCATGTTCACTGATGTAATTTTCCTTACTTAATTTGAAATACATCTTCATGTACACATTCATGCAAGATATGGTGGAGATGAGGAAGTGTGGCTGATCTAACTGAAAGCACCCTCATCTCCACATGCCACTGTATTTCATGTTTTAATAAATTACTCCCATAGGAAATATCTTTGTGTTGTAGGAACTAGTGATATTCTGTGTTAGTATGAAACCCCTTATCAGGAAGGATTTCAGTGTAATGGTTTCTTCTTGGTGCTGTTAAGGTTGGCAGTGGTGAAAAATGCAACAAGTTTATTTCACCTTTAGTTTCTAACTCCTTTTGAGAATCAAATGCAAGCTAACAAGGCACTGCTTTGTCTTGTTCTTTTGTCAGGTTTTGTGAGAGCCAGAGGAGGAGCTGATATTAGAGATGTTAATACTAACTCTGAGAACTGGGCTGTAATTAAAGCTGCCTTAGTGGCTGGGATGTATCCCAATCTTGTGCATGTAGACAGAGAAAGCCTGGTGTTGACTGAACCAAAGGAGAAGAAAGTGCGATTTCATCCTACCTCTGTTCTTGGGCAGTCTCAATATAAAAAGGTAAATCACTTTAAATTCATAGTTCAAAAAAAAGGGAACTAAAATCTATCACATGTTTTAGAAATGTCTTTTCCTAGTTGTCAGTATTTTAAAAGCAGTATGAGCATTTAACACTACAGCTTTAGAAAATACTGTTCTACCCATCTGGTAGAATTGGAGTTGATTCATTTTTCCATTGTTTCAATTAGTCCTTTCTCTAGATGGAACAAGGCAAAATGGCAAAAAAACCACCCCAGTTATAAAATTGTTTTAAAGATACAATGATCCCTACTCTTAAAGCAAGTTCTTATCTGAAACTTTTTTTAACATTTATTTTTAAAGCAAAATATTTTGTTTTATCATGGTAGGATAATTTGTGAATCTGGTTGAATTCTCTCACGCTTTTTTATTTGCATGTATACATTTATATGTATATAATTATACATGTATTTATTTCTCAAAATATAGACTCATACAATGGTTTGGGTTGGAAGGGACCTTAAAGCTTATCTCATTCCAACCCCCTGCCACAGGCAGGGACACCTTCCACTAGTCCACGTTGCTCAGAGCCCCACCCAGCCTGGCCTAGAACACTGCCAGGTTGAGGCATCCACAATGTCTCTGGATAAAATGAGAAATACTTTAAAATTTACATTAATTACAGATAGAGAGTATAACAGCCTAGTCTTACCTGCTCTTGCACAGATTGCCCCAGCAAATGGACAAGCTGCAGCCATCCAGGCCCTCCCTACAGACTGGCTTATATATAATGAAATGACGAGAGCTCACAAGACAGCAAACATCAGGTGCTGCTCTGTTGTGACACCGGTCACTGTGTCCCTCTTCTGCGGACCAGCCAGACTGCCAAGTAATGCCTTGCAGGCATCTTCATCCTTTCGAGGTACACTGGAGTCTGGATTTGGAATGTTTCCATTGGTATACATTAGTGTGTGACATGGAAAGCTTATTTTTGAGTAATATTTAATACATATATTGGCTGATTCTGAAAACAGCAGTGTTATAACTCCTGTAGCTATCCAGGAATAGTTTGTAGGTTCTGTAACAAATCTCTCAGTTTTGGCATTCCTAACATATTCAAGTCCATAAATTACACAGTTCTGGGGTCTCAGAAATTACAGTATAGTTTGTAAGGAAAGAATGCAGCCACAATGTCTAATGATAATGATGACACTGAGATGTGTAGTATGTATGTTCTTTTTCTACAGACTACTTTATTTGATACATTGAACCAGATTATTCAAACTGAATAATTTAGAAACAATCAATATGGCAAACAAGTCATGTTGCTTCTAGCTGACACACAGATTTTCAAGATATGTTCTACTGATAATTTTTAATGTCAGTTAACTGTACTATTAACTGTAACAGAATATATAGAAATTTCCTTTTTTTCTTATTTAAATTGAATCCTGTTGGAATGGAAGGAAAAATAACTGCTGCTAGTTCTCATAGTTTGAATCAAACTAAAAGTCCAACTTATTTCTGAAGCTTTCCTGTCTTGCTTTTAAAATGTTAACCTTAGAGTAGTGTTCATGCTGATTGAATTGCATTTTAGAAAAATAAGGGTTCCTAATTAATAGCCATATGTGTATATATATTTTTTTTCTTACTAGGTCTTTAAATCTGCTGTTTTACTAGGAAATAAAGCCATGTATGATTTTGCAAACAGCTTTAGGCAAAAGTTGCATAGTGGCTTGTGAATACTGGTGAAGGTACATGAGTTGAGTCAGATCATATCAGTACAGGTTTTTACATAGGTAGGACCTTCAGCAGGTCTGGCTACTTGATTGCTGCTATCTGAAACAAATACTTTTCAGTGTATTTGCAGAAAATAAGAGGTAGTTTTACAAATCTTTACATTTTAAAATCAATTTTAGAAGGAAAAACATTATTGCCAATAATACAGTAGTGATTGGTTTTTTGTATATGGGTAGAAATAATATAGAAATGCTAATGCACCTTTTGTCTTTAATTCAGGGGGAGGGGTATCTAATGATAGCAGTGACAGTGAGATGGAGGACAAAACTGCTAATCTGGCACTACTGAAGCTGGATGAATGGCTCCATCTCAAACTGGACCCTGAAGTAAGTAAGAGATCACTCTTAGGTTTGCTTCGTGTCGAAGAATTGTAAAAAGATGTGAAAAGGTTTTTGTAACATTTGAGTAGCCAAGAATTTTCTCTAAGAATGTCATGGTCCATTTGGGTCTCTCAAACTATGTACTCTGTGATTTAACCTTTACTTCATGAGCTCTTGAAGAATTAAAGGGTTTCAATCCCCTTTGGCACAGAGTTGTCTGTCACATAAATTCGTGTATTCAACATCCAAGTTGCAATGTTTCACAACCTATCACCCATACCTTTCAATTCTTTTACCTGTGAGCAAAAAGAAAGAAAATAATTAGTACCTAAGACAACAGTGAGAGTGCTTATCCCTCTTCCTCCATCTTGGTGTGGGTGTCCTGTCTATCACACGAGGGAGCAGGAAAGCCTCAGCAGTCCAGATGGATCTGCTTCAAAAACTTTCTGGGCAGTATGATGTTTTATATGTCTGAGCTTGGCAGTTTTGTCGCCTTCCACAAGTCAGCAGATTCTGAAGAGACTGCCAGACAAAAGGTCTGGCATTAACTTTCATTTTGGGCCCTGTTTATATTAGAATGCCAAGTGCTGCCTGATATGAAAAAGATAGGGTCCTCTTACCTGTGTGATCTAATTTCCATCAGTATTTAACAGAATGGGAATTCATTACAGGCTGCTGGTATGCTGTTGCAACTCAGGCAGAAGTGGCACTGTTTGTTCCTGCGTCGTATGCGAGCTCCTTCTAAACCGTGGTCTCAGGTTGATGAAACAACTGTAAGAGCAATTACAGCTGTTCTGAGTGCTGAAGAACAGTCTGCAGGTCTGCAGCAGCCTTCAGGAATTGGCCAGAGACCAAGACCTGTGACTTGTGAAGAACTTCCTTTGGCATCTACATGGAAGTCAACCAACAGCAGAAAAAGCTCAACAGAAAATGAATTGTCTGACTCCTCTAATGCTGAAAAGTCAGATGTTGAGGTCTTCTGCTCACTGTAGGTTGCAATTTATGTATACAAGCATCACTTAAATTTCTGCTAGTAATAAGGAGGTGGAAACAGTAGAAATACAGTTGAAAGGTGTTATACTGTTGTATGCTGCATTGTAATCCCATAAAGAAGTATTTCATACCTGGGCCTGCTGTTGGAAAGAGCAGTCAGAAATATTGTCCATGTATTGTGATGTTTGAGAAGTAGCAGAAAAAGTTTAACAGTAGCATTAAAAAGTAGTGCATGATCAGTATGGGTATTTTAGTTAGGCTTTAATAGATTTTGTAGTTGCTTGAATACATGTGGTCATGCAGTAGGCTGACAGGTCGATGTAAATTGTTCAATGAGTGCTTGTGAAACTCAAGGTATGTCCTTTTTCAGGGTTTCAGTGAAATCTACATCTTCTGCACTCCACCAGCCAAAGAAGTACAAAGAAAAAGACATTTTGCTCTCCAAACGATCCTCAGATGACAGATCAGCTCAGTCCTCAGTGAAGCCTACAGACAGCAATAGCTATTCCAGCCCCTGTGCTAGTCCTTCTTCTCCAGTGTCTGGAAAGGTAGAGTTCTCTAACATATCACCCTGCTCTTTAAAAGTAATAGAATTTCTTGCTGATATCATTCTGCAATTAGGTATTTTACTGATAAATTAGGAACTTTATTTAACTTTTCATTTGTAACAGCTGCATAATACTTCCTTCTGGAACTTAAAATCTAACTAGACTAGACTAAATATCCTAACTAGACTAAATATCCTTGTTTCACTAGTTTAATACCAGCAAAAATAATTTGTGGACTGCTGAAGTAAAGCTATCCGAAGTAGAAAAAAATGCCATTTAAAAAAAGAACCAACTTGTTCTAATAAATGTGTATTAGGTTTTCTCAACTAAATTAGTATATTATACGCACGCTACTGAAGTTTTTGAATTCTGCTTTTCTCTGTTTCTGTAATAGCATACATTGATACTGATTCTGTGTTATCTGCCTTACTATGACTGCTTGGGGTTTTTGTGATGGTTATTTTAGCAAAGCATACATTTTTAATGAGATTATTGTCATAGTTGTTCCTAAGTACTTGAATAGTAGACTGCAGTAACACTAAAGAGATCATTGAGAAGAAACGTCATGGACTCATTGGAGGATTTAGTAATTCCTCTTGAATCTTTCAGTTTTTAAATTAAGACAGTGTAAAAGGAAGAAAACATGTTTCCTGAATGTAGAAATGCAAGTAGTGTGCTGTAGGCTGAACTCTCAGATGATTAATTTTGGTGTCATCTCAAGGTGTGTCAGACTTAAACCAATTATAGGTAATCACTAGACTTTTTAATCCTATCCTGCTCTACTTGTTTTCTGCCCCTCATGGATGAAGTACTGTTTTGAAAAGTGCTTTAAAAATATAAAATAGATGTGAAATACATTTCAAAGCATTTTCAGACAGGACCAGCTGATAGATTTTATGTTTCTTCTAGAACCTAGAGGAGGAAGGGAGGAGTACAGTCAAGGGATTTCTGTCCTCATGTGTGTGAAACTTCAGATATAAAGCCTGTTTTATTGTATTTTATTTATTAATTTGATTTATTTTTTCCAGGGCTGCAAATCTCCTTCACCAAGACAAAATATGCCAGTTCGGTACTTTATAATGAAAAGTAGCAACTTGCAAAACATTGATATTTCTCAACAGAAGGGAATATGGTCCACTACACCAAGTAATGAACGGAAACTGAATGGAGCCTTTTGGGAGAGCAGCGTGGTTTACTTAATATTTTCTGTTCAAGGGTCTGGATGCTTTCAGGTGAGTCTTAATCTAAAACTATTAGCAGTGGTTGATGGTTTAGGAGGATGCAGCAAATGACTGTGTGTAGCTTTCCTTATGGCTTCTGACTTTCTGAGAAGCAGAGCAATGTGCAAATGTCTGTGCTTGCTGAAGAAAGAGTATTTCATTCTCTGAAATATGCTTCAGCCTGAAAAGCTGAGATGGAGTTTTCTCCAAACATCATGAGTAAGAAAAATGTTTGTACCCTACATTAATCCTCTAAAACAACAACAACCAGAAAAAAAAAAAACCCTAAAAAAGTAGGGGATTGCTACTGTTTGCATGCCAAAATGTGTATTGTAAGTGAGCAAACACTTACAGTCAAGTCACAGCTTTCTAAAGCCAAGAAATTAATACATTTCTTTATTAAAATTTTTATTAAAACTGGTTTTATTCACTTCCAGTTAGGAAGCTGTCCATGATTCTTCCAGAGCTCTTGATTTCATATTCAGTGAGATATTTGTCAACAGCTTGTTGGTCAAATCTGTGGTCAGTTTGAAGTAAAAACTTGACCTGGTAGTGCAAAGTTGCAGGTTAGCTGTGAGCCACCTAAATTCAGTTGTTTCAGGTAAAGACAGTTCAACTTACTTTTTTATAGATAAGTTAGTTACAAAAGTCAGCTGAACTTAAAATCTAATGAACCAACCAAAGCACAGCCGTCTTGGCAATACCACTGAAGGACTGCAGTGACGTATTACATATGATGGTTTGGCAAATGCAGATACTGGAAAGTAATTTTCAGCAAGTCAGTTGATTCTGAAAATGGGCTGTTGCACTGGTCTTCTCAGACAAGAAAGCGGGGAAGGGAAGACACCCTCAATTCAGGAGTGTAGGTGGTTGACCTTGCCCTGCCCTTCCAGTTTTGACAGTGCACTGCACCCTTATGGCAATTAACTTCCCTATTAATCTTCTCTTGTCCCCACTGTCTCTTTCTGTTCTACATTTATTTTTTCCTCTGTTCCTTTTATTAATTCTCATTTAAGTCTGGCTTGAGCTATCTAGGACTGCTTGTCCTACAATAGCAATGTGTGCTGGTAATTTACTGAACTGCATCTTTTGGACTGCTAAGTCCTAAATGGCGTAAATACACCTGAATAGTTGATACGGTGTGTGTGGGGTTGGGTTTACTTTCAGTTTGTTTTGTGTGTGGGTAAATTGGGGGGTCTTTTAAGTAAGTTAGATGATGTCTCAGGCTGGGGGTTTCATTCATTTTCTTTTTGAATACTTGTGTTGGAATTTTGTCAAGCTTCACTAAAGCAGGAAATAAAAGCAATTGTGACTTCTTTCTTTGAAGAACAGCTACACTCTCCTAATTCTGTGTGAAAGTTTGTTAACATAGAGGGAACATGAGAAGGAACAAATGGATTTCTGCAAAAATTACCTAAAAGTAACAAGGAATATGAATATCTAATGGACTATAGTGTAGTAGAATATTCATCTCAATTTCCTTCTGCTTCAGGTGGTTGTGGAACAGCTTTTTAATCTGTTACAAAGCTCAAAAAACTTTTAGTGATAATTTTGTCATTGAGAGACATTCCTTATGGTCAAAGCCTACAAGGCATATTTGAAGTGGAAAAATAAGTGATTCTTCTGACTTTCTAGATGTAAACATTTTGGAAGCTCCAGCTTCATGGTAGAGAGTATGTGAATTACTTTGAAACTACTTTGAAAGTTTCATAGGAAGTTTGGTTATTTATCTCATTCTGCCATAAACAGAAACAGATATGGTCTTATTATGTCTGTTCTTTCATATTTCAATTTTTGTCCCAGGGTTTTGCTAGAATGGGTTCAGCAATCGGGTGTGAGAAAAGTCAAGATTGGGGATCTGCTGGTTTTGGAGGTGTATTTAAGGTGGACTGGATCCGAAAAGAAAGCATTCCTTTTCAGTTTGCACACAATTTGCTCAACCCATGGAATGACAGTAAGAAAGTACAGATAAGTAGAGATGGCCAGGTAATGTTACTCTCTTCTGAAGTTTTCTTTATTTGGTAGAATGTATTTGGTGTATTTTTTATTAGCTTGTTCAGCCTTGACATTTATCTCCACTTGTTTGTATATTTGCTAATCTGAATTCACAGTTCATTAGTGTATTGTACCTTCAGCTAATGCAGAATTACTGCTGAAGTAATGGAGCTATTTTGATAAAATCAAAAGTTTCTTGCTTATGTGTTAAAAAATTATTTAAAGGTGGATGCGTCCAAAAAGAAGTTGTTTGGTTTGGTTTTTAGTTTGTAATTTAGTTCTGGAGGTTTGTTCCCTGTTTGGTTGAGATGTGTTCTATTAGATAGTCTATTACACCCAAATACCTGTTCAAAATTATTAGGTTTTTTTTTGTAAAGCCTGAAGAGAATCCTGAGGTTTACGGTAGAGTGAAGCTTAGGACAGTTCTTGTATTTTTTACAGCTCTAAATGCAACTACAAAAAGCCAAAGAATGGGTACAACATTTCTGTGTTGCATTTTCTGCCCTGTCCCCACCCCCTCCCTGAACATCTCCTTGAAGATTCAAGTGCTAAAGTTTTTGTATCACTTTCTCTTCTTCAAATCCTCTCTCCATCTGTAAGAAACTGGAGGAAAGGAGAAGTACAAGGAAAGGATGGCCACTGTATTTTCTGTGACCTCTCTTTCCATATTCTCCACCACACTTGATGGAATTCAACTTAAAAGATGTGGAAAATAATGATCTTTAGTTAGTAAGTGACTGATCTGTGGGAGGTACAAAGTGTCTGGTGCCTCTGTTCTTGTGTATGGCAGTAAGGTGTTCACTGGGAATTATCTTTGTGAGAACTGACAACTCACTGTCAATGAAAACCCCAAAACAGCCTGTAGGCCAGGATGGCTTGTGAAAGTTTTTATCTCCTGCTGAGCCCTAGTAAGAAAACCTTGCTCTGCTGAGAGTTCAAATGTTTGTCCCAATAGCAAAAGATATGAGCTCTTCTAGAAAGGTTGAAACCTTATCTAACAATTTAGCAATAAATCATTTCTGTATGCTCAGTAGTAGCAGTGCAGGTAACCTCCCTGTTTTCCTGATCATTTCTAGGAGCTGGAACCACAAGTTGGAGAACAGTTGCTGCAGCTTTGGGAGCGTATTCCTTTGGCAGGAAAAAAACTGACTGAGCATGCCAAGTAATGTGACAGAGGTAGTTTTCCATCCATTGCTTGCTGGTTTTGTGGTAGAGGAAAAGCCATGCACATACAGTGTATCATTACAGTACTGTCTTTCCTTTGTAGCTTATGGAAGAACAAGTACACTTGGTACTAAATATTCTTTTAATTTTGATATTTTTTCAGCTGGTTTAGGTTGAAGGATCAGCCATGAGAGACAGCACCATATCTACAATAAAGATGAGGAAGAATGTGACACAGCAGCCTCCTGACATTTTTCCTCCTGCTGGGCAGCTAAAAGTGGAAAAATAAGAGGGAACTGTGCTGTTTTCAGTGTTTACTTGCCAGCCTGTTTTTTGACTGAGTTGGTGTTTTTACAGTAGTATTTAGTTGATACTTAAAAATACAGTTAAGTTGAAAACAAAGTTTGAAACAATGGACCTCATGTAAGTTGTCTGTGAGTTTAAAACAGCATAACAAACAATTTAAGTATGCAGTTTACAGTTAAAGTTTTCTCAACCCAGTAAAAGGTATGAGAATGTAAATGTTAATTAATCAGTCTTGCAGTTCAGTTAAAAAAAATACTAACTCCAAATATGTTGAAAGGCTCCTTAAGTGTACTTCCACATCCACAGTGCAAGAGAGCAGAATATATTCATACAAATAACTAGGCAGCTGGAAATGTTAGTTTATTTAAAGGTCATTATTTTTAATTAGTTTAAATTTATTTTATTTTGGGTTTGTATTTATTCATTCATTCATTTATTTATTATTGAATTTAATTATTTTAAATTAATTTAATTTAAATAGAAGGAGTGTGAGACTTTGAGATGGGGTGTGTCCACTGATGTTTCCAGTTTCAGTTATTTTTCACCTTTAAAACGTGACTCACACCTTGAGAAGCTGAAGCAGTCTTTCAGAGGCCTGTGGCCAAGTGGTACTTCAATAGTTCACTAATTTAGGCAGTGTTAGAAGATTTGCATTTCTTTAAAAAACAATAAAAATCATTACCAAATGATCATTTAACATTGTCTTCATGCTTTCTTTCAAGTTGTTTCTTTTTCTTCCATACCACTGCTGTCTTGGTTTATTTGGCTTTTTCTTAGTCTTTAACATTACGTATTGTAAGGCTGGTATAAATGGGTGTGATCACTGTCAGCAGTATTTGTGGTCATTCTTAGGTTAAACCAAGATTTTTTTCTGCTTCTGAGCCTCTGCCTGTTTCCTCTTGTCTGTTCAGGATATTACCCCATGCATTCATTTTGCATTCTATGTGGTGACTTCCACATATGAACCATCAGTCTGACCTTTGCCAAGACTCACTGGGTGCCTGTAAGGCTGGTATGCCCAATAAATAGTTTGTCAAGACAGTGCATACAAGGGAGGCATGAGGCTCTTGCTGCCTTATACAGTACTTCCAGGCCTGCACCCACACAGGAATGTGGGGCAGTACTGCCTTGTACAGATTTACAGGGCCCTCTGTGTTACAGAGTCAGAGCTGGTACAGAGAGAGAGCACCAGTGAGTGTAATGTTTGGTTAACCAAATGGTACTTCTGCAGCTTGATGGTAAAAAGGACAGTCCAGTCATGGAATTCACATTCCACAAGGCCACTGGCCAGTGTAGGTTGCTCATGTGGAGAAGAGATTGTACCCTGCTATCTGACTGACAGACATGGTCATGTAAGTCTTTGTATGCTCAGATGTTAGATGCAGCCCAGTCATGGTGAATTACGTAATATTATTATTACCCAAATAACTGTACTACTGACCTGTATTTTCTCATGCACTCTATCTAGATGTGGACTGTTTATCCCTTAAGCTGCTGGCCTGTAACCATCTCCTTTCAGCAGGGCTGCCTAAAGCCCTTACACTCTGGTAACAGAAGTGGATTGCCACTTTCTGTGATGATACTAACAGTATCATCAGACTGCAGAAGAACTCCAGCACTACAGCACAATTTTTAGAGACACCCAAGCTGCCTGATCATGACTGAGTGTGATCATCATACCTGATCTGAAAACTAAAGCAGAATGAAGGGCAAGGAGCTGAATCTATCTGAAAAATAACAGGGCAGCAACAGCCAGCAATTCAGCAGAATCCTTGCATTGATGACAATAAATGGAAGAAATGGCCCATCATCATCTCCTCAGCAACAGTAAAAATCCCACTTTGGAGACTGTTCTGTGTTAAGAGTAAATGACATACAGAAATGCTAAGGAAATTAACACAGAACTGTTCCACACTTGAGGGACAGGAGAGTTGCCAGGTCCTGTTCCTTGCTGCAGGCAAAACCTTGGCAGCATGAAGCTATGTGGACATATGGGTAAAACCTTACAAAAGAAAGGCCTTGTAAAATAATAGTTCAGGCCTTGCTGCTTCAGCTGGTACAGTTACCAGCTAGCCTGGTAAGTTCCCTTGAGAAAGGAATTGTAACAGGGAGAATCAGTTTCCATATCAATCTATTCTAGTGGGAAAACAGATTGCACGTGTGAGGAGAAAGATTCTACCTGTGTGAAAGACTGGCTTCCCAGGAGATAAGAATGTAAACATATCTAGAGAGGAAAGTTTTTGATGGACACGTACACTAGCCATTACCAATCAATGAACTGAGGAAGCAAAAAGTTGCTAACCAATTAGAATTCAATATGACGCCTTCTGATAACCATACAAATATAAGCTATGGAGAACAAAGATTGCCTATGGTGGATAAGAGGTATCCTTGTCCATCTCTATTGCGACATCTGGTGATCCCGATGAGAAGAGACATGATTGGAAGTGATCCAAGGTGATACCAATAGCTGGCTCTTGGGAAGATGGTGGTCTCAGCAGCTTCTGCTGCACCACTGCCAGCAGATCTTTAAAAAGCCAAGAACACCAACTGCGTGGGGTTGAAAAAGTCCTCCAAAAGAGCTTTGTTCGCAGAGTAAATTACTTGGAATAAGCTGTGTATGTTAATAATAGGGCTCAGATGACCTTCTCCATAGTTGGCAGTCCCTGGTTTTAGACATAGAGCGTGGCTGTAATATCACAGTATATTCAATAGTCACAGTATATTCAATACAACTTGTAAGAACAGCTTTGCTGAGAGCATTTCATTTCCAGAAGTACATTTGCCGACACGGCTCAGCCCACATGAAAGCTTCAGCATAAGCCCCAATTTGCAACACAGTAGAGATTTTGAGAGGATCTGAATTACCCTTTCTCCGTCCTCAGAAACCAGTGGCTCTCTACCTAAGACAACAAATGCTTAAATCAATTTGGTGTCCAACCTGTTCTGGGCAGATCAGTTGTTATCTCAAGCCCTAGTGCTGCATAGTGGGTGTCAGTTAAGGCAGTGTAGTTTATAAATGGTGCTCTCCAATTTAGTACTCCCACTAAAAACACTGCCACATGGCCTCCACATCCCCTCCCCCCTCTAGCTGAAAGCACCAAATGAAAAGATCATTGGTCGAGATAAGAACAGTTTACAGGAAACAGCAATGAGGTAAGAAAATTACCAGTAATAGTACTGATACAATAATAAAAGGTGTAAGAAAATAAATTAATTACACAGAAATACCCTGACAATAATTACATGCCAGACTGCTCTGTCCACCACATTTTCTCAACCAGAAGGGACTCCCTTCCCCCCAGAGGAGAGAGAGTCATGTCCCCCACCTCTGGCAAACACATAAGGGGTGTTACTGATTAACTGATTAAGCCCCCTCCTTGATGCTGCAAAAATTAACCCTGTCCTGGCTGAAACCAGGACCTGTCCTTCAGCCACACAAGTGTCTTCAACAACATCCTCTAAAGTGCCTTTGTCCATATTTTGCATTCAGCCAGAGATCCTCATCAACAAGGGAGGTGAAAGAAGAAAGCAGTGGCCTACAGAAGAATGTGCACAGCTGAATTACCTTATGGAAAAACCTACCGTTGAGTTTTGTTTGCAGGTCACTTGCAATTGAAGACAATATAATGGAGAGACATTCCTTTTCAGCTAAATACTACTTGGAACATACACAATCTAAGTGAGAAAGGACATTAACATGATCTCTCCATAATTAGGTCACTTACAACCAGGGCTGCAGAATTAGTCAGTGACTAACTAGTCAGTCACTAACAGTGACTCAAAGTGAAATAGAAGAAGACCCCCCAAAACTCCCAGCTGGGGCACTGCTCTTGTTCAAATCTGTAGCTCACAAGGAAGCCCCTTAGCACTTGCCCAAGTTCATTAGTTCATATGCTATTTCAAGTTATTCCAGCACAGTTTGCACAGCTGTATCATGAAAAAGTGTATCATGAAAGTCATGATGAGGAATACACCTAGTGCTGGCCGTTCCATGTGCAGCTGCAGTGCCAAAGAAGAAAAGGCTTTCTTTTCTTTCACCTGAAGCAAAACCTTCTTGAGATCTGTCACACCTGGCAGTACATTCTTCCAGCAAGTGGCAAACAATCCCATGTCAGTTGGAAGAATTATGAAAATCAGATATTGGACAGCCTCAGCAAAAGTGAAAGTTCAGAAGTCTGTTCACACTGACACATACAACTTTTATCACACCCAAAACCACCTTTTAAGTCTTCGCTTTTTCTATGGAATTGCAGCCTACAGCCTTCGTTTGGTTATCTTTCTGCTAACAACAGATTTCAGCATTACATACCAGTTTTGCTGAGGAAGTAAGTATATACCTTTGAATCAGCTCCAACCAAGCTCCGCAAGTCAAATGGGCAGGTACATTTTACCAAAAAGAATATCTCAAAAAAGCAATGGCAGTCCACTTTTCTTCATCTAGATTAATAGATGCATCAGCTATGAATGTTAACTTCTTAAAATGAATTCAATTACTAGACATGAACTTAATCAACACTGCCAGCACCAACAGAAAGAAAAAAAAAACTTTATTCAGGAAGGAAAAAATAATTTGTTTAGAAGCACATACTGTAAAGGCAGAACAACATCATACATTAACATTCCTATGCATTTCACACTCAGTATTAAGGTGTTGGCTACTTGGGTTCAACCTGTAATCCCATGAATAACTATGTACCTTAGAAGAGCCAGAAATACAATGTTCAAATATATATATGAACTGAGAACTGTAATGGTTTTCTTCTTGTTGCTGACTTTACTAACATTCGGGCAAAATATTCAGGCTTTACAGTGACAATGCAGATCCTACCGTGTAAGGGGCAGTGACATGGAAAAGGAATTGCTTACAGCCAGACTGGTTAGAAGCTGTTTCTTAAAAAGTTTGTTTCAAGAGCCACAGAACCAAGTTTTGACTTAGAACAGAAAGTGAAACACTGCAAAAATTTGGAGCCAAATCCCCATCTCCCATGCCTCAACCTTAATGTAGAATCTTGTCCATGGGGATATTTTAATGTGACATGGGGAAAACTGCTACAAAATGCCAATAATTAAATGACCACTGCATCTCAGACAGACGTTGATCCCGCAAGCTCACACCACACTGATGGTCTGTACAGGATGCCTGTGATTCACCAGCAGAAGACACCCACTTCCCAAAAAACTATTGGATATAGATCTTGTCCAAGTACAGACTACAAATGTCTTGTTTAGAAGCATCTCTTGAAAGACATCTCAAATTTGTTTTTCACAGGGTTCATCTGTAAGCCAGCACTATATTATACCAGGATTGTTAGGAGATGGCACTTCACAGACCCACATCAACTATTTAAGCATGGGACTTAGAACAGCCAACAATGCAGCTCTTTGTGTCAGAGACTGCCCTAAAGCATTTTCACGCCACTGTTCACAAGAACAATTCAATCCTGGTGGCAGTGACTCAGATCTGCTACAGCCTAGAACAGAAAGACAAGATCACTGCAGACAGGTTTTACTCAAATGCTGAGATTCAACAACAGTAATAGCACCGTTACAATAAAAAAGCAACCTCAAATTGGAAACAGTAATAACTAGAACTGTTAGAAATGAGAAGCTTGACTCAGCCAATCTATCAAGCAGTAATTCAATTTATTAATTAATATGGCAAAGTATGAGCAAAAACAGTGCTGGGTACAGTGGTGGGGGTTTCCCCTCCTACTGCACACTGATTGTTGGGCNGTTTTACCTTCCTTGGTTGTTTATTAGAAGTCATCTTTATAACTGTCCCATGGCCGTGCTCCACACATTTCATAATTACAATTACATAGTTTACCCTTATTTACCTGACATGAAACACCACTTTGTATTTCACAGAAGCAAGCAATAGAGATCCTTGATGCATCAACTCCAGGACACAGAAAATCTTTTTAAGAATACTCTGCCTATACACCTACAATATTTCATTCTTAATGCTTTAGTTATTGAATGTTTATACAGAGAAGTGACCGACTACATCACTAAATACATTTTTACACTACTACAAGAAAAACTCCAGCTTCCATTATTTCATGGAATCTTTTCTATTTTAAAGTACCACAATGGGCAGCCTCCTATTCAAAACTATGCTAGCTATTCATAAACCATTGGGAAAGGAAAGTCACAAAACAACACTAAACCCCAAAGCATAGAATTAATTGACCCAAACAACATTTTGGAAAGCCACTACTACCTGGCAACAAAAAACGCTCGACTTCTCAGTGTTATAGATAGGTAATGTGATGGATATGCTTTCACAATTAAGGGATTAAAATTGTATATATGTTAAAAGAAGTTTATTGATATGTAGCTATGTTATCATAGCCTTGTTGTTTAGATATCCATTGCTCTCCCCATAATCCCCTTCCCCCTCAGTACTGTCACCACCAGACAGGCTTGGTTGTGAAAGACTTGAGAAGGGACAGCGAGTACATGTGCCCCTTGCATGGGATGGGAAAAGCTTGTTGCGAGGAAAAGCTTGCAACGGCATGACAACACCTCCCCTCCAGTCAAGGTGCAAGAAAGTGGCCTCCACCAATGGACGGTGAAGAAGAGTTGACAGACAGACTTAGGGAAGGACCAGGGTTGGCTGATGCAACCTCTAGGGGTAAAAAAGGCGGAGCAGCCATTTTGGAGACAAGAACATGGTAGTTTGGTTCCATGCTTTCACTGGCGCAATTTTTCTTTATTCAGTCTTGTTGTATTTTTTTTAAGGCTTAATAAACCTTTGAAATTTTAAAAGTGAGCATCCTTTTTCACAAGGTAGTATTTTCTTCTAGTACATTACTCAAAATTATTCATATTAGCAACTACTCCAACAGCAAATAAACCCACAAGTCCCTCGAGACAAATCAAAATATGACAGAACCTCCACGGAAAAAACAGCTGCTTTCTAGGAACTGCACAGAAAAATGTCTCCAACTTTTCTTCACTTAAAAGCCTGGGTAAATCCAGGCTCATAATCATGATACCCAAGAATTTACTGCCAGAGTGAACACATCAAACTCCCAACTCACAGGGACACAAGGACACAAACTGCACACACATCTCTCGCACCCACACT